>JAVSBS010017881.1:41392-80359 GCA_033124195.1 Coracias cyanogaster
TTAGAGAGCTGCTGGGACAAAGGTTGGACTTGATGACCCTGGAGGTCCTTTCCAACCATAATGATTCTGTGATTCTGCAATTGCCGACTCATGTCCAGCTTTTCATCCAGCAATACTCAAGTTTTTCTCCACAGGGCTGCTCTTAATAGACCTAGAGTATCCCATAGCTAAAAGCCCATCTTTGACATTGCAAAATTAGGCAAAACTCAACATTAAGAGATCTGACTATCTGCAATCTGCACAGCTGAATTTCTATTCCCTAGTTGATCTAGACTATGATCAAATCTTTAATTAATTAAGCATGAACAATCGTTTTTGCACAAGATCCTGTTTTATTTCACATATATGGTGGACTTCTGGTGATGTATCATAGTAGGGGAAGCTGTCTGTCACACTTCATCCCCACTTTCTCTCAGAAACTATACTAGGCAAGCCAAAGAACTGCAGAAAAAGGAGACAGCCCCTTGGTGAGGTAGCTGCATGCTGCTCTAGGGAGTTAATTATATTGAAATCTCTGCCTTCAACTTGTGTGATACCCAGCAAGTCACTTAAACTTTGCACAAATGGTCATTAATTGAGTGTCCCTCTCAAGGTCTCTCACCTTGAGACCCTAGGTGATGACTGGCAGGAGTTTGAGCTCACGCAGTAGCAGCCAAAGTCACTGAGTACTGTGCTTGCAATGAAATGTGATACAGGGATAAGTACCCTGAAAAAAATCACATTCTAGGTGTTTGAGGCTGGACATTCCAAATTAGCGTATATATTTGATTTCAATTTCTTTGTGCTTCAGCTACTCATTGGTAGAATGAAGATATGGTTGCCTCCCAGCAAGGGTAACTGTATTAATATTTATGAAATACTTGGTTTCTATAGTGATGCTCACCCTAGAAGGTTCAGGAAGAAATTAATAATTAGGTTTTTGAAGCTGAAGTTGACTAAGGTAGAGTAAATAAAGGAAGGGCCAATAAACTAGAAGATGAGAGTATCCAGTGGCAGCTGATTAAGTGTTCTGTGAATGAGGAGTGAAACAAAAACAATTAGCTCTCTGTCTGTCCTGAGCCCCAAGAAAACAGATAAGCGTAAAATTGGACCACTTTTTCTATGGAATGTTATCATGAAGGCATTCTTTAGAACCTTTTGTTACCCTGTGAAAATAAATTACTTTTTCTTATTAAAATAACTTAAAAATTATTCAGAATTGCCCTCTTATAACTGGAAAAGGAGGAAAAATGAGCAAAACATTTTACTCAAGAAAATATGTTTTAAGCTTTTTGAACAGTGGAAGGAGGCAATAATCAAACTCCAAGTCTTTGTGTATTTTGTTGTGCAGACTTTCATAAAATCTCAAAGCAGAACATCAATGCAGACATATAGTTTACTTATTAAGAACATCTGTGTAAATCAGCTGACCTTTAGTAACTTTCTGTCCCTGAGAAATACAAGTTTCTGTGTCAGATCATTCTTGTGCTATGAAAAGGAACAGGCTGGGTAGGCTAGTAACGGAGGCATTAGGTTTATCTTACCGTAAACTACTGGAACTCAGGTTGAGGGATGTTGTCAAGGAGGATGTACTTCAAATCCCTCACATTAAATATATTCAATGTGCTTGTGAAAATAATCTTGTCCCGAAATAATTGTGAGAAATCATGGTGCTTTTTAAGTAAAAGTACTGAAAACGCTTCAGGGGTAAGACTTTGATTCCCATGTAACAAATCTTATCAGTAGAATTTTATTTTAAAAATGAGGGGAGGGGAAAATAGACAAAATCATTGTCTCTGTTTTACAGACAGAGAGCTTGAGGTCAGTTACATCACAGAAAACAGAAAGTGAAGTATAAAATGCTATTTCCAGAGTATCATGCATCATAAAGGTAGAATAAAGAAATTAATGTTCATTGCTCAATTAAATAAACTAAGAATTATTGAAATACACAATAGATCAAACATTCTCCTTGTGCCAGATAAGTTGTCATTCTTTGGTGCAATATCTACCTGCAAAAAAAGCATGCTGCTATCATACTTAATAGTGGTGTTTGAAAATGTTCTATTGAACATTCCTTTTTTAAAAAGGTTTATTTTCAGTAATCTGACAAAAACGGGGTTTTGGGTGTATTTTTTGGCAGTGAGAATTATCAAGGCATATTTTTAGCTTTCAGAAGAGAATCTGCATACTGGAAGCAGCCACATTTAAACTAGTTAAAGTGGAAAAGTACTAATTTCTTATCTCCCTTTCCCTGAAAACTTTTTATTTTCTTAAGTCCTGGTTATAAACAAAAATGTTTGTTTCATCAATCAAAATTTAGATGATTGAGATATAATGTTCCTATTGACTATGGAGAGTATATATGCAAGAGTAATCTTTTTTTTCTGTTGACCTTAAGACTAAGAAAATAACTTGTATACGTTGAGGGCAGATTCTACCATCTTTAGCCTAAGAAGCACAAGGCATTATTTGAAAGGGTATAAACATTGCTCAGTAGGAGCAAAGGTTGAAGAATCTGCTTGCTAGCAGAGATACCCATGAAATGTCATGACTAATTGGAAAAGCGACTCTGAAATTAGCATTTGCTGAATTGTTTAATAAAATCAGCATGGTATGAAAAAATAACAGCAATTACTGTGTTGCATAACTCCCAGGAAACATCTATCAGACATCACAGACTAGCTGGAGATGTATAATTTAGCGTTCCCCTTCCTCAGAACTGCTTGTTCTTGCTCAAGATGGTCTCTTTCCACCATATCCCCATCTGCTCCACCCCCGCTTCCTATCCTGTCTGATTGCTTGTACACTTTTTAAATTTTATTTTTTATTACTGGTATTCATTTTAAGAAATCAATATCAGTTCTGTGGTTGTGTCTTCAAACTGCTGACAGCCTCTGCCAGTTAAAAAATGATTGTAACTCTCATTAGCTTCAACTCGCTGGTTTCAGTTTAATCTACCAGTTTATCTACCCAGGTTCTGATACTGCTGTCTACCAGCACTAGCGGTGGTCAGGTTGCAATTGTCTGTTGGCAGCAATATTTCACAGAGGAATCCCTTCTCAGTAGTCCTGCTTTTAATTTCCCGTGTACAGTGTTGGCTCATAATTCATTTGTGATCACGGGAATAAAATGTCACAGTTCAAAAACACTGAAGGAGAGCAGCTGGGAGACACCAACATGCTCTCAAGTTAAATCCGCCTCCATGTAGAATAATGCTGATTTTAATTTCTTTTGTCATTATTATTTTATATGTTGGGCTGTGCCAGCTTAAGTTACTGGTGTTTATGGCTAGGATCTGGGTGTGTTTATACATGAAGGAACTTATGAAGACTTCACCAAGGCTTCAATGCTTTGAGTCATAACTGATCAACAGTGTCAAGGACTGCAGAAGGCATTAAGGACTTCTCTGAGGCACAGTTCATGCAGGTGGTGTTTTCATGAGGATAAACAGGATAAAACTCCCTGATCCAACACTGTTGCAGTTACCCATGTGGGCAGATAATGTGAAGAGATGGGTACAGAGGGCAAATCCCTCATTCCCAGCAATGTACCCTTTAACTCCTGTGGCCCCAAACCCTCCAACTTTCACCATGCAAACTATCGGAAATTTAATTTCAAGAAATGGTGCTTATAAAGATGTATAAATCACCTAAGATACGATGTTTAAGTTTGAAAATTTAGTAATAGCTTTGCTGCCCTGAAGAGGGAATGGATCTTTTGGATGAGATTTTGAGGGAATTATCTAGCGAACCGAGATCCTTTTAGATGTATTCAAATATTTTTCTAATGGTGACTGACAATCTGTGAACACATTAAAAACTCCTTGCGTAGCCTCAGAGGTCTGTGTTACCAACATTTCTAATTTGAAAGCACATCTCTCCCAGACCACACAGCCTTGTCTTCAAATGTCAGCAACTTACCAGGTTCCAGCATCCGTGTACTTTTACAGTACATGTGATAAAACAGACAGAAGCTTATAACTGACTGTTTTTATTTTATTGACATTTCTGATGTGTGTAAAATTACGGTAATATAAAGTGAGTTAAGCACAGTCTTTAGCTGAGAGAGTGCTGAAACAGTAACTGAAAATGAGTGGCTCTCTAATAATCACAGGCAATTAAAACGAAAAAGTGGAAGGGTAGGAATCTTGCTTACCTACTAAATAGGTCACTAGGGAAAAGCCAATAAGAGGAACAAAAAAATCAATGACTCTGGCATGAGGGGAAAAGTAAAAACTATTGAGGAGTAAATTTTCAAACCTACTCTGACAACATGACTTCCCTTGATGTTGTCATAATCGTTTGTGCAGTTTTGTGTAACAAAAGAATTCTAATTATGCTGAAAGAAGTTTCTTGACCTGCTATTATAGCTATAAGTTTCCACAAAAACAGCCACTCCTTGAATTCTCCTGCAGTTTGTAGCTCCTACTTCTGACCATAGAAAGACCATGTTTTTGTTCTTTTCTGTTCCCCTTCTATGTAACCATGAAAATCTCACACTTGCCAGTAGTATTGAAACAGGATTCCGCCTCGAGGACGATAGATTGTTCTGCTCAACTTTGCATTGGTGACAAGGAGTACACAAACAATCTGACTTCTCTAGGGAAAAAAAATTGCAAGAAACCCTCATATTCTTATAGATAGGTTTTTAGACATGAGCCACATGAGAGCTTGCTTTTGTGGAAAGACATGGAAATAGATTATATGCCTATGTAAAGCAATTTGGTGAAACTACTTCCTCTAACAAAGTTGTTGTACAATGAAGAGTAGCAAAAAACATATTGGAAATAAAATAAGAGGCTCTAAAGAGAATAGCTTCAATGTGCTGTTCTTATGGGCAGCACTATAGAGAAGGTATTGATTTGTCCTCTTGTGAGAAGTTTTGCTTATTCTTGTGTACTGTGGGAAAGCAGCAGCTGCTATTATCTCACATTCCTTGGGAGATGAACAAGTGTTGGCATCACTGGAATTGATTCTGCAGAGAGCTTTTGTCCTCCCCCAGAATAAATAGTGGTATTTTGGGAAAAGGAAGCTACTGATAGATTTATATATTCTCCAATTTTTTGGTTTTTGTATGACTTGGGCGTTTAAGCCAAAGTGATTGAAAATAATAGGATTTCTGTGCAACAGGCATTGCCCAGAATGCACAGGATAAAACCAGCTGATTTATCTAACATATTAAGTCTTAGCGTCCCCAGAGGCAGCCTAAATGATCAGAGAAGATTAGATGCTCAGATTTTAACTGGCTAAAAATGCATTGTATGAGTCTGATATCAGAGATAAGATTTGTCTGGCCATAGACAGATCTCTACAGTGCAGATATTTAAATTATTACAGTGTGTTACTGAAGTCCTCTGATAGTAAAAGAAAACAAAAAAAGCAACTATGAAGTGCTGTTAATTGCATCCTAAACCAGATATTTACTTTTGGTTATGCGTCCACACTCTAAGATAACTGTGTTTTCCTTTGACAGAAAAGCGAACCTGAGATGGCTTGCTCAGGAGTTATATAAAGGATATGAATCCTAATCTACACACCCTAGAAGAGAGAGCATTAGGGAGCGTGTTTCAGGTGAGGGACTAACGATATTTTGTTAATGAAAATAAGGAGACAATTACAAATTCTTATCTTAAATGAGAAGTAAGAGAATGAATATAATCTCTTTATTGTGGTTCTTCCTGAGTATCAAGGTTGTTTTGAGATGAAAATGAACTTTGTATCAACTCTTCCACTAAAGGATAAATTAAGCTTGATGAGTACATGGATGACTAAAGTTTGTTCCATCTTGTGAGAAGAGTTTATCTTTTTCAAGCCTTTCCACAGCTAAGGAGGCCAGGATTAGCACAACTGCAAAATTGTGTTGGTTTTTTTTTTTTTTTCACATCCAGCTTTTCCTAGTGCAATATTGTCTAAAAGATGAGAGGAGTGTGAAAATTAAAAAGAAGAGATCTCTGCCAGCATTTAAAGAGCTGCTTACTTTACCTCTTGGAAACAAAGTATGGTTCCAAGTATGATTTCTGGTTTTGTTTTTTTTTTTTTAATAGGACAAATATGTCTCCATCTGCAATCTAAGTTGATACAGCTTTTCTCTTACTGATTGTATCTATTCTTCTTTAACCTTTAAAGACTGGGAAGATAAATACTTCATGTTATATATAACAAATACATATAAAAATATTTTCCTGTTCACTGTGTTATTCGGTAGTCTAACAGCCTGTCGACTGGAAGTCAGATAACACCCAGATGCCGTTTGAAGATTGGTTGGTTGTTAAAACTATTGTTACTGAAAGATTATTCTGGTCACATAGAGGACAGGAAGAGCATGTATTAACAAATTATACTGTGACAGAATACTGGTAGGCAAGTATTTTAAATGAGGGATAATAGGAAGTATAAGGTTCTACTTCATTCATACAGTATGTCTGAAGCTGAAATTAGCCAATATGTCACAAAAAAATACAACTGATACGTGAGGAATTGTCTGAAGATTTCACAGAATCACAGAAAGGTAGGGTTTGGAAGGGACCTCTGGAGATTACCTAATTCAGTCCCACTCCTTAAGCATGTTCACCTAGATCAGGTCACAGAGGAATGTCTTCAAGTGGGTTTTGAAAGTCTCCAGAGAAGGAGACTCCACAACCTTTCCAAAGCCCTCACAGGAGAGTTTTAGCTTATGTTGAGGTGGAACTTCCCGTGTTCCAGTTAGTGCCTATTGCTCCTTGCCCTATCACTGGGCACCACTGAAAAGAGTTTGACCCCATCCTCTTGGCCCTTGCCCTTTAGATATTGATAAGCATTGATAAGGCTCCCGCTCAGTCTTCTCCCCTCAGTATTTGTAGCCTCTGCTGGACTCTCTCCTGCAGTTCCCTCTCTTTCTTGAACTGGGGAGCCCAGAACTTGACACTCTAGTCCAGGCGTGGCTTCACTAGGGCAGAAGAGACAGGGAGGAGAATGTCTCTTGACTTGCTGGTCTTATTCTTCTTAATGCAACCCAGGAGTCCATTGGCCTTCTTGGCAACAAGAGCACACTGCTGGCTCATGGTTAACTTGTTGTACACCAGGAACCTATTTAAACTAGATACACGTCTTTCATTGTTCTCTTTATTCTTACCTCCATACACCTCATTCTTCAGAAGGAAGGTAGTAGATGGTCTCAATGTGGGTAGAGAAAAAGTGATGTTCAACCTTCCCAAAGACTTCCTGGATAGCCTTAGGCAAGGTCCAAGGCCCAAAGCTCAATCCATAATCTCCTGTCTACCACCAAACATCAAAGTGCCCAAGACCTGCCAGAAGTCACAACTGAGGAGGAATTCCTTTTCCTGCATTTAATCCGTTTTGATGAAGTTTGAAGAGAGTTTATTATTCCTAGTTTATCTTCAGGATCCACTTCTTATTTTAAAATAACATTGCTAAGATTAATTTCTGGAACAATCTTTCTGGTGATGTAATCACCAATATCTTTTTCAGATCATTCATTATTACAGTATCTAACATGTCCCTTTTTGAATACATGTTCAAACTCTTTGAAGTTTAAAAAAAAATCTGCAAAATCTGAAGAAACATTAAAAGGATGAAAATAACACCTAGAGCATTTAATAGTCTTCTATTCTGAGGAATCGATCTGTGTAGAATGACTTCACAATCAATTTTTTAAACTCATTTGTGTTAGTTTAATAAAATTAATGGAAAGGTGTAAGTATTTTCTTATGATAAAATGCAGTCAGCTTATGGTGATGGATGGATCTATGGATATTTAAGTATTTATATCCATATGACAGCTTCCAAACATGCAAAGATTATATCAGCAGCAACAACCTCATAGTCTACAGAAGACAGCTGGAAAACTGTGTATAGCCAATAATACAGAAGAAGACATAAACGGAACATGGCCAGAAAATTCAGAAGAGCTGGGACTTATACACAGATTACAAGAAATCTATTTTCTCTCTCTGCTCCATTCTCTATGCCTTTGTTTTGTACTGGAGAGCTGTGGGGAGTAGTCTTCCCAATCTGCTCAGTAGCTGTCATCACTGCTTCTCTGCTCTCAATTGAGGACTCCAGGTGCAACTGCAACATAATTATAATGCAAAAAACAACATGAGAAAAGGCTTAAAAGAAACAGTAAGAAGGTGGGACAAAACCAAAAACTGATTTTATACTGTCCAAAATGGCCAACTTTCAAATGAAAAAGATGAGAGGAAATGAGAAAGGAAAAAAAAACCAAAACAAAAAAAAACCCACAAAGGAGCACAAACACTACTTGGAAAGAAATACAATAATCTTGTTTAATCCTGAATCATTGTTGCAATCAATTCAATTTTGCAGGTAAGCTCCCATGACACATCTATTCCAAGAGCTAACAGGAGACAGAGCTGAAATACCAACAACCCCAATAGGAGACCAGGTTTTCTCTTATGATGAAAATCTCTGCTTGGAGAGGTTTCAGATCTGCGTGATCAGTGTGAAATTGAAATTACTCCAAGTGATTCTGATGAGTGACTGTCTTCACAGATGAACTGTTTGATGTTAATGCAGGAAAGGAAACAGAGTGATATGAGAGCAAATGAAAGCTTTGGGGGGGGGGAAAGAGTAAGAAAAATTTGGATGGTTTTTTGACTGATCACCATAAATATAGTTGTTCGAATGAAAAAAAAAAATGAAGTAAGACTAGAAAGGTGAGCAGGGTTAGGCAGGTATGTGGGGTTTATTCTTCGCATGACAAAAGAAGAAATGAACAGCAAAAGATAATGTTCAACAGCATACCAACAGCTAAAAAATGTCTGTAGCAACTGAATCCATCATTTTGAATTAGAGTAGTATTATATGAAAATAAAAGGGATCTCATGCATTTTCTGTAACTTATAATGAAGTTTCTGCCTTTAGTAGGGATGAGACCTTTAATCTTGTGAGATATTCATGCTGACAAATACGCCAACCCATTTACATTAGCCAATTTGTTCATCTCCTTATTAATTTGCATCATTAGTAGCTCAGATTGAAATTGGGCCATTCTGAAATCGGGAGCTGGTGTTGTGCAAATGTGATACATGGTCCTACTTCTCTCTTGCTGTGGATAATTATACTTATTGTGCTGTAATTAACCCTTTAGTCTCTTCCATGACTAATCTGACTTTGCACTGGGGAGCTTGACACTTTAGTGCAAAACTTGGGGTATTTGATGTATAGAGAAACTTCAGCCTCGCCTTATGAATGTAGGTGTGAGTATATTTGAGGCATTTTTTCTAGGATCAGGCTTGAGCTTTCCTAAGACTGAAGATTTTCAGTTTTCAGAGCTATTATTTACCAACATAGCTCCTTCCATTGTCTCTAGTCTTTACAGTCTAAGGTCACAGGGTGTTGGAAACGTGCAATAAATCTTCTGGTGTTTATGTATTATTTTCATCCTGATTTGACAATATAATATATGTTCTTTCTCTAGGATGGTACTTCCTATTGGGCTGTAAAAGTACAAAAAAAACTTCAAATACTGCTAATTAAACTACAGGGGCAGCTAATAAAACTAAATTTAGACCTTACTGAGGGGCTATGCACAGTTTTGCTGCCTAGCAAGTAGAACTGAGTCCAAATTTTGAACTTCAGGAGTTCAATAACTTGGTCCTTGTCTCATCCTTGCTCTGAAGGATACGACACCATGCCAGCTCTCTACTTGGCATGGCTTAGGTCTTCTTAGATGCTCACTTCTGTTGGCTTAGCTCCACTAGCTGATGTATTGGCAGGATGGAATCAATACATTATGCGCTTGTTTTTTTTTAAAAACTGATTTTTTATGTTGTCCATCCTCTGTAAAAAAAAAAAAAAAAAAGCCTCCCACAAGCACACACTGCGGACATAGATACAAACAATACAAGGCTACCTAATGCTTTTTTTCCTTCCCTATATTGCAATACAAGTGACTTGGAAAGGAATTCTTACCTGTTCTCACAGGGCCTACAGCAAAATTGCTGTGCAACTTGGTCACATAGTAGAAGTTCACTTGAGTTGGTGTGGAACACAGGCTTTTTTAACTGAATTTGAGGAAGTAAGCGTTTCACAGCTACTTGCTTTGGAAAATGGATGGCCAGGACAAATCTGAAAGAGTAGCCTTGCTTGCAAGAAAATCCCCAGGTCTGATTCTTAAGGTCATAGATCTTGAATAACTCATTCCAAAGCAGTTTATCTTCAACATTGCTTGCATTTAGTATGGCATATTATAGTTATAAAATAATGATGTGGGGTTTTTGTTGTTGTTGTCTTTTTTTTTTATTTTCCTTTGGGCCAGAAAGCAATACAAATTTTAAGTTCTACATCCCAGGTTTAGCAGGACAGCACTGTTTGTGACATGCAAGTTATGCTTTAGTTGGTCTGGGTGAACTAAAAATGGAAATTAGGTCTGTGCGTACCGTTGTTATAGTTAAAATATACAGTGATTTTATCTACTATAGAGTTTTCTATTTACAATAGCAAAGGACCAGAATTGTCAACATATTTAGGTGCCTGAAGTTCCAAACAGGGATCTAGAAAGATGATCAAAAGCTGGTAGGCATCCATGTTTGTCAGGTACTTTAATACTATTCTTTCTATCAGGTCATACAGCAAGTTGCAGATACTTCTGACAGACACTTTGAAAAATCTGGTAAAAATGCCACAGTGAGTTTCACGTCTCTCAAAGGCAATAAAATAAAGAATTACAGGAATCTCGATACTGGTGCTATGGAATGGGAAGTATAAACTGATGGGGAGCTCTGTGAAATATCTTATGATACGAGTGGTTTTCAGATGTCTTCAGCACACTCGGCTTTCTCCCCTTTGAAGACACTGTGGTTTCTCCTTGATTTATACTCTTCTTATGACATCTGTTGAAGGAATTAATGTCATAATTTACTGGTATTTGTCTCCGCAGGTAAGATATGGAAGAGACCATGCACACTTCCTAGATCTCTCTAGTGACAGGTTCTCTTCAATATAGATTTCAGGTATTTGAAGTAATTTAGAAGAGAGTAAAGCAAAGGGAACAGAAATCCCTTGAAAAGGCTGAGCATTTATATTCTAGATCTTCTATGCATTGTGGCCGAATTACTTAAATTCCATTCTATTTGTTTGTTGGGTTTTTTTTTCATTTTTTTTAAGAAAAAGTAAATTATTTTTAAAGATAAAATTATATATGTTCTTTAAAATAAGTTAAATTAATACGTTTGGGTTTTTTTTATTCTAATCGGTACCAAAATGTTGTCTGTGTACAGAAGTCATTGACACAAGGCTGGTGCAGAGCTGTGGGCTGAAGCATCCAAATGTTAAGACTGGAAGCCATTCTGTGGATATATAGGAAATTCAATAAGTTTTTCTCTCTTCTACTACATATGAAAAGAGAACCAGTAGCCACCTGATCTTCCTAAAATACGTTGTATAAACCAGGGAATATTTGAATTTGTAAGTCTGTAAAAATTGCCTTTGAAGCAAGACTTAACTGTTCAATGTGCTTTAACTTGCAGGGATACTTTGTCTCCAGGCCTGTACCTTTAATTCCTAGTAGATTTTAGAAGGTGGTTGAATGGCACATTCTGAATGAATCCTTGGTTTCTACTTACTGGTCTCTGCAGTGGTAGTGGAATCAAGAGATTACTGAAGTAAATTACTGAATCAGCACACACTGAATCAGTGACTGGCATTTTACCCAGGGTAAATCAAATGACCCTTCTGTCGGCTGCAGATATTACAGCGTTTGTAAAAATGACACATTACACTTTTAATTCTCTTAGATGTACCTACAGGGCCACCCAGCTTAACTTGTGTGTGGCAATGACAGCCTGGGACAGTTTGGCTGCACGTGTCTCATCAACCTCTGTGGGTCCATTAGGTTCATCAGCAGATAACCTTGTTGCTAAAATCACAGTCCAAATCACTTTGAAATAGCCAGAAAAGCCGCCATAGGTTTTGGATCAGTTCCCCTTGTGCAAGCTGGATGCAAGAAAAGCTGCTAAATTCAACTGGTATTCTTTTCATCTGGATAAAAGATAAGCTCTTACTCAAGCTGTGAACTCCTGGGGGGAGTAAAATGAATAGAAGAGTTGTTCAAACACAACAGGCTTGGTTGTGCCTGACCCTGTGTGGGTGCTGGGGAAATGGGAGATGAGTGCAAACAAGCTTTCCTAGCTCCCTTCGGAGAGCCTACACCAGGCTAGACATGGTTGTGCTCCCTGAGATCAGGGAGCCCAGGGGCTAGCACAGAAGGTAATGCCTGGAGCAGGGAAGAGGAAAGGGATGTCAGAATGCAGAACCGTTTACCCCCGTTGGCACATTATGAATCCTTTAAAGTGGGGCAGCTGCTGCCGCACGCTGGGTGAGACGCTGGCATCACTAAATCAGATCAAATTAGCACGTGATTGCAGTTGCACATAGACTGATCTGCTTAAGGAGATTTGTTTCTGTGCTCCCAGGAAATCTTGCTGGGATGGTACATGTTGCAACTGTGCTTTCTACACAGGCTTAGTGCTGAAAAGAGATCAAACAGTTGTATAAAAAAGCTCCAACGGATAAAAGCTCCACAACGCATTTTTAAAAACATAAAAACTTATGTGGCCTACCAATATACATATACTGCTGTTCCGTGAGGATGTACCAGCTTCTCCAAGGAGGCCCAATTAAATGGTCTCAAAATATTAAGAAGGACAACATACAGCTCATATTTACCATCACAGCAATTCCTGGCTTGTCAGACTGGATCATGAGACACAGCAGGACTAAAGTGCAAGTGTGGAAATGCAGGTGACAAGTACAGACAGGTGGATAGAGTGATTAAGGATCAGTTACAGAAATCTGGACTAGAAGCATTGTGATGGTTGGGGTAGCGGGCAAAAATGGTGGGAACTCTGCAGCTTTGAGGCTACTGGAAAAGCGTGGACTTCGGTTTGTCCTCAGCATCCTTCCCTACTGCAGCACTGCAGGAAAAACTCATGATCTATCCTCAAAGTATTGCTGGTACCCTTTGTAAACAGAGAGGATTAGCATTCGCGCCTTATCTAGTGCAAGCAACATGAGGCCATGACAGCTGTCCAGAAAGGACCTGGGGAAAATGCGTTCACACAGCGGTACTTCAGAGTGTGCTTCCTGCTGCTGCATTTCTGTACCGAAGTATGGAGACAAGTTCTGGGTGTTTTATTGACCCAAAGGATGAGATTAAGGCTCTCTCACATTTAGAATCGTATTTGTAGCAAGAAGATGAGTCAGCATCATTAATACAGTGTTCCGGTTATTGAGTAAATAAGGCCAAAGTGAAGGAGGTTAGTGAACCTCGCTGATAGTGTCGATGCAAACTAAAGCAAAGCGTTCAGTGCGAAGGATAGCTCATGGGCTCTTTAGCAAAGATAGTTTTTCTCTGTCCATTTGCTGTATTTTTTCTTCAGACTTTTGACCTTTATAATCAACAAGAAAAGGCCATCAATTCTGCCTGTTACTGAAAGAACATTTCCCTTTGTCACTGAAAGGGAGAAGTCAATGGGCCATTTTTTTTCTGAGCTGTCATACCTCCACTAGCCAATATTTTTCCGGCGGATTCAGGACCTGTGATGATTGATTCACAAGTTTAATGGCAAAGCAGGCAAACACTGTGTAGACAATGACAACAAAAGCTTCTATGTATTTCAGGAATGATCTGGAAGGACCATGATGAGAAGGTCGTTATTTTATTCTCCATTTTAATTTATTTCTTCTGCTGAGACTGCTGCTCAGTGCCAGCTGAACATGCAATTCACACTTGGAGCTGTGCAGAAAATATGTTTGTTTGATTCCAGCTGACCCACTTCAAAAATTTGGTTGTGTGTAGCCTCTTTTAAACTGTTTCATGCTGACTGTGGGTGTAGTGGAAAGGAACATTGTTTCAACGTGCAAAACTGAACGTTCACTTTGAGTGCATCAATCAGACCAAAATATTTTGGCCTTTCTGAAACGTGCTTCATTTTTTTTTCCTACTGAAATTATTTGAGAAATGTGATGAATCTTTTCAAATGTTTAGGTCGAACATAGTCAAATTTTTTTTAAGATCTTACCATTAGTCTCAAAACATATTTAAACAATTTAAAATCCTCAGAAAAATTTCAGTGAGCTTCAATGAGTTTAAGCCTGTGTCCTAATAAGAAGATGAATCTTGTTACTCACTGATCTACTCCTTTCTCTGCCTAAAGTGTAGTGTTATGAAGTGTAATGTCACTATCAGGGCCTCTTTCTTTTCTCTAACCTCAAGCCAGGGCTTAGTCAGCAGCCATAGTCCTTTGGTTTCTGTCCTAATTTTCAAATGCAGGGAAGAAGGCTTAAGTACTGCAAAACTCCTGACTCCAGCACAGCCAGATTTTCACTCTGAAATGTTGGATGGTTATACAAGCAGGAGACTCAGTGGCATTTTGCTGTGTCACTAAATCCATGCAAGCAGGAGTAACTTTTGCCAAAGTGAAGAATACGAAGCTGTTACACACAGTTAAGCTTCAAGGGTTATGCCAGAACCATTCGTTGAGACTATCTAAATCCAGCTGAAGATGGCATCAAATTTATCTTCCTGGGCATTACGCCGGAGCATAAGACTAAAATATCAGATCTATCTCTGAACCAAGCCTCTATTTAAAAATCAATACTTTGCCTTTCTACACAAGGTGTTTTATACACACATATGCATATATATATATATATGTGTGTGTATATATATATCTCTCTCTTAATTTAAGTTAATGGGAGTTCTGCGCTTTATTTTGCCATGTATAGATGGAGTATATATCACAGGTTATTGAATAAATGTTTCAGCGTACATATTTCATTTCCTGTATAAGAATTGATAACAATCCACAAAGACTAGATATTTCAAAACAAACTATTGTAGCTTCAGCAGTCACATCTGCTTGACTAATTTAGGCTACAGTGACATAATAACAGGAAGATTGTATTTGTTGCTACTTATTGCCGGTTGTCCCAGATAAATACTCTTTTAAAGGTGGTTTATTTGTCATCCTGCTTTGGAACATTCTGACGGAACACATTTAAGTTATTTGAGAAACCCTGGTTATGTGCTGTATGCCCAATATTTTTGCAAAAATAGCAAATTTGGGTGGGGGGGGTTAAATGTATTTCAGAATTTCCTCTTATAGCTCTCGTTTTCCCAGTTATTGCACTGTTTGTGTAATTTTTGCTGTATCTTTAGAAAACACTTATATATTTACTTATGCTTAGCTCTCAATATGCATTAATTATCTTCACAGTGAATATAATTTTTCTGTGTGGGAATGGCACAAAAAAGAAGTAGACCAAGTTAACTGAAGCCTTTGAAGAGGAACACAGTCCACTGGGTATTTTTTTTTTTTCCTACATCAGTTGGCTCTTTCTCACCCTCCCCTCCTCTCTGTCCCATTTGAGCCCAGTCGTTGGACGGTTGTACTCAGGGTCCTTTGGGAGCATGAGTGCAGACATGCATTCCTCACTCACAAACCCTTAGGGAATCATTTCTTTTTAAGCATACTGCAAAAAGACCAGCTATTCTCTGGCACTGTGTAAGATTTAGAAGGTTGTAAGTGATGTCAGATATTGAAATGATCTATCAGCACTATTGGTAAGGATGCAGCTATTCTTTTTAAACCCTTAAAAACAATATCCTGAATATGTGTTCTTAGGTCAATACTTAGTGGGTTTATAAAATAACATATAAGTCAACTGTAATTTGTACTGTGATTTGTTTTTCGAGGCACTTACCTCATCCTGTTGACTGCATGGAGAGATAACACACCACATTTATTTTAGATCATCCAGAAATTTTTTTTAGGAATATGGTTAGGTGGTTTGTTTGTTGGTTAGTTAGTTCATTTGGTTTGTTTTTTTATGAGTATTACAAATAAATATTGAGCAACTGAAGTATTTTAGAGTCCAGGATGAAACTGAGTAGTAGTTTTAACCAAAATAAGTTTATAAAAGACTGTATTGGACTGGCATAGGCATTAAAATAAATTAATAATAATAATTAACGGTTCATTTTAAGGACCATAGAATCATTAAGGTTGGAAAAGACCTCTAGGATCATCTAGCCCAACCTTCATCCCAACATCTCCCTGACCACTAGACCATGTCCTGAAGTGCCACATCTACTCATTTTTTTAACACCTTCAGAGATGGTGACTCCACCACTGCCCTGGGCAGCCTGTTCCAATGGCTAACCACTCTTTCAGTAAAGTATTTCTTCCTAACATCCAGTCTAAACCTCCCCTGGCGCAACTTGAGGCCGTTACCTCTTGTCCTGTCATGAGTTACTTGGGAGAAGAGACCAGCACCAGCCTCACCACAACCTCCTTTTAGGTAGTTATAAGGAGCAATGAGGTCTCCTTTTAGTCTTCTCTTCTCGAGGTTAAGCAATCACTGTTCCCTCAGGCCCTCCTTATATGACACATCTTCCAGACCCGTCACCAGCTTTGTTGCCCTTCTCTACACCCACTCCAGCACCTCAATGTACTTCTTATACTGTGGTACCCCGAATTGGACACAGTACTCAAGGAAGAGGAGGTTTAAAATATGGAAAGTGGGAAACAAAATAATGTTGATTTCCATGACAAGTCTATCCTATTCATTCCCCAGGTGGTTTAGTCACACCATTAGAAAATTGTTTATTTACCTACTTCTGATTAAGTGTCTTTATTTTTGAAGTTCCCATTTCATTCATAATTGATAGCTGTAGTTCTCAGATCTCAAATTCCACTCCCTCTTTCCACAAAAATAACTTTTAATGTCGTTTAAGGTTTTTGGAGCAGATACACTTTGATTTAATAAATGTATTCATATATCACACCGAACCTTAATCTGGTATACCATGTTAAGTTTTTATGTGAGATGTGAAAGCTTTTGTTTAATTCAGATAGTCAAGGATTCTGTCTGAGACTGTGAAGATGCCAGTTTATGACCTATTAATAGTGAAGTACTCAGGAGTTTTAGAAGCAGTACTGTATGATGCAAAAATTTGCTGAGAAGATCTATGAGGCTTTCTCATCTCTACAGTATTGCATACCGCTGGGTGGTGGTCTCCCTCATCCAGGGATTTCAAATGGCTACATAATCCAGTGCTTCCCATCCAGAAGGAGCAGATTATGCCTGGTTATACCTCCAGATCACTGAGTTTCTAGTGGTTCAGCTAGGATTTGAAGCTAGCTCTGTTTCCTAGCCTGTTGCAGAGACTGTGTGTGTGATACATGTGCCCAAGTAATTAAAAATTGTCACATTCACTCAGTGGTTTGAAATAGGTGTTTTCATAAAAATTACACTTGGGATTGTTTTGCTGGGTTTGACTTATCAATTCCTGATGCAGACTATTGAATAAATAAAACATAGCCTAGTATTACTTAATATCATTTCATACAATTGGTGAAAACTAATTTGATGATCTTGTAGAGGGATTTCTTATTTCCCAAAAGAGCCAACAGATGACATCTATCTAATTTGCCAGTTAAAATTCGTACATGCAGCTTATATGAGAAAATTGATTGGAACTCACTTGACTATTGAATAAGATTCACATCAGTAAATATAGTGACTGCATTAGTATTACCTAGACTTCTGAACCGCAAAATACATTTTGTCTCATTTTATTTGTAGAAGAATGGCACAATTATTTTGTGAATAATCAACTTCTCAATTTAGTTACAATTACATCCTGCTGTAATAATTAAAACTTCACCCTTCTATTTAGATTATTTGAATGGCATAATTATTTGTCAGCTTAAGGTATAACTAGATCTTTTTTTTTTCTCCCAACTTTCAGAAAACCAGATTATGTTAAAATCAGAAATTACATCTAGATTCTACACTTCTCTACAGTCTTTATCTGATTTGGCCCACGATGCCAAAACAAGGGGTCCTGGAACACCCATAACTGAAATTCAAGAACTGTTTTATTTGAATTGTTCTTTATGGAAGAGACTTTTTCTTTAGACTATACATAGGAAAAGAGGATATGCGACCAGACTATGACTGAAGTTTCATTTATTTCAGCATCTTGTGCTTGTTGGTTGCTGGCAGATAATGCAAAATACTCTATAGCAGGCAGTTATTTTATGTGTGGCATCAAGGAAATCTCCTTATGAAATGTAGAGGATGAATATATATTCCCTAATCCTTATATATTCGCTATTTAAATCTCTTAAATTTAAAGACTTAAATATTTGCTTTCTGTTCTTAAATGCGCTTTGCTCCACTCATGACTTTAGATACCTAATTGCCGTATTTAAGTAGCAAATGAGGTCTGTGGAATATCTGCTCAGCTTCAGACTTCAAGAAAGATATTTTCCCTGTGTCCTTAGGCTGAAGGAGGAGAGTTTTCTCAGTAATCTTTTTGCTTCATCCATGTTTCTGTGCAGCACCTAAACAGAGCAAAATACAGAAGTGACATACATATGTCTTCTCTCCTTCAGTTTTGGAGATTTTCTTCCTCTTCCTTTACCCATGAGTGGTCTTGTTCTCTGCCAAACATCAGAACTGACATTTCACCTCTCCATGTGCAAACCAAGAACAGGCTCTTTGCCAAGCCCAGTCCATTATAAAACTTTAGCAGATCTGACATATATGGGTTGATGGATCTTCTGATGTCTTTTACTGTCACTTTTCACAACAGCAACAGGACCAGTTGATTGTCTCAAACTCCCGAGTTTCAGCTCACACAACTCTTCAAGAAATTGCCTGCCCCAAAATAGTGTAGCGGGTAAACTGTTATTATACAGAGATTTGTTAATATGTAAGTATATCTAATGTAATTAAAAGGACACCTAGGAGGTCTCATCAGAGCACATAATCTGAATAATCCCCCGTTCTGTGCTTTGGACACAGCTCTGGCCACTGCACAAAACCCTAATCGAGAGTAGTGGTTCGTTATTTGTAACAGAGCTTTGGCGACATTTTGTATGAGGACAAAATATCACTGCATGAGACATGGATGCCTACCACCTGCTGAAAATGGTGGGGATAATACTGGATTACAAAACATATAGCCCTATCTTGAGGAAGTGGTGCTTTCTGCATCAGTAATCCCAGTACCTCTCTAGGTACAATTCACAGCTTAGTAATAAAAAAGCTGCAGGGTACATTAGTATTCTGTGATACCACAGAGCTCTTTTTCACATGCATATATATTACATTTCTGTGTATATGTTTGCACAATTAAATAACTTATAAAGGCACATTAGAGGGGAAAGAAAATTAAATATACTGTTATCCTTATCTTCACTGCATGAAACTGCAAGGCAAAAACTCATAATAGCTAAGACATTAAATATTCTTAGGAGGTTCTCTACACCTGGTCATCCGTTTTATGAAAGATTTTAAATCTGTTGTGTAAAGTATCCAAACATCTGTAGTACATTAAAAGCAACATCCAGCAGCACTGCATAATCAATTAGTACTTCATGAGAATGTTTACTGTCTAGCAATTTGTATTTGAAGCACAGTCTTGTGGTTTGAACAATACGGCGTTTCAATTTTTGACCCCACTGCCGGTTTCGAGTATGATGATAAGCTCTTCTTTCTGTATCTCAATCCTCTCTATAAAACAGGAATAATAAAGTTTATCTCTCTCAAAAGGGGTTTTTAAAATGCAACCATAGAATATGCATATGACATCAATACAGTATAAACACATTGTCTTTATTCACCTGATTCATTACCATTTTTAACCAATGGAAACTGCATTCGGTTTCCATGTAATTTCCAAATTTTTTGCCTTTTTAGAGGAGTTTTTTTGAGCCTCAATCCTGCAAAGACACAAGCCTTTGCAGTATCACCACTTATTTCTCTGGAGTTCCAAGACAGCGAACAGGCTTAGCCTGGGTTTATCTAGACTCTAACTTTACACAGTAAAAGAAGTAATATTTTTATATGATCCTGGCTAGTTCAGAAACTAAAAATAATACAGGATCTTAATGTACACATTTATTGCTGTCCTAAACAACGCCACAAATTCCATGCTTAATTTCTTTTCAAGACTGAACAAGCCTGAAGGCTTTGCTTCTATGACTGTTCTTATTTTCAACTCTGAAGTACTCCTTTTATGGCTTACGTATTTTGTTATGTCGTGTTATACTTATAATTGCCATTAAAAAGTTGGCAACTAGTGCTAAATTTTGTGGGCTGTAAGAAAGACAAGTGTGGAGTGGTGTCAGTGCAAAAGGACTGGAAGTCAATGGTGTGGACAGTCAGTTAGCATGAGAGGAAGAAAATTCAGCCAACACTGTAGCTACGCTCTGTAAAGGAGTAAAATATTTTCCTCCTTTTAGTTACTTTTATGCTCATTTTTCTACCAAGTGAAGGCTCATTTTTACTCCTCTTGGTGTTTTTGTTCTTCTGTGACACTGCAGGAAGAAAATATGCCATAGAGGCTCTAATGTCGATAAGGAACAGGTTCCACACGGTTCAGGGTATAAGAACCCAGAAAAAGATTTTACTCTGTATTTCTCTCCTCCCGCTGCAATGATATCTATTTCCCTTGGTCCTTCTTCTTAGACTCTCATCAGCATTTGATTAATCTGCTGGCATTATTGCTCAAAATTGCAAGCTTGTCATCAGCACTTTGAGAAAATATTGAAGATCTCATCAACTCTTTCTGCTTCAGTTGCTATATTCTACCAGGTTGTTTGCACAGACATTGCCTGCCTGACCCAGCTATATGCTTTATGTGACAAGAAGTGTTAAAGTAGGTGGAATCGCTCTTCGTGTCCCAGTGAAGTTGGTAGATGGGAAAGAACGTGTTATAGGGACTAGGAGCTTCCACTGGCAATGTGGGCTTGCTGGAAGCTGACATGGTGGTACCAAGGGGTGATGTTGAATAATAGCTAGAAAGTTGCTGGAAAGATCTAGCTACTGGAAAGAAAAATAGGAATTTAAAGAGGAAAAACCCTGCTTGTTATTACAGTATTCTCAGTCTGGCACCAGCATAATTTTGTAAAGATCACATGAGTGTGCCTATTAAGATAGGGGCTGCCAAGAACATGATTATTTGGCTATTGTTGTTGCTATAAATATCAGACTGGAAGTTTGTGATAGCTAATCTCTTGCTGTTCCTGATGGTTGGATTCATGACTTAAATGGCTGGGGTTGTGTGGCACTGGGATCCTGATATCTGCAAAGCTTTGCCTAGCTGGAAAAAGTCAGCACAGCACTGGAGCTTTGTTTATGCAGGGGCTGCTGACTTTGTAGCTCTAACCCTAGGCTGGAAGCCTGGCTCTGACAGGAGTCTATTAAAGCCCCTGAAGTACTTGGTGTAATACCAACTGTTTATATTTCATCTGTGATGTCAGGCAAGACAAATTTCCTTAGCCTCTAAAATTCCACCTAAAGAATCCAAGCTTTAGGCAAAAGCTCATACCCAAAAGCTCCTTTTTACTTCTGAAGCTCAGCTGGTACAAAATCCCATCCTAGTTTAGAGTAGTTGTAACTTAACTTTGGAACAGATTACTGTGAAGCTGCTGTAGCTAAATGCCTAGTGAATTAAACTTCTTCTGTCTGTATTGGACTGTAATTTTTAGATAATTATTTCTGAGATTTTTTTTTTTCCTTTTTTTAAAAGCTTTTGTCTTTGGCCTTTTTCTCCTTGCCAGCAGCTGAGCCTGTGACTTCCAATTCAAATGTGCTAGCTTGCTCTGACAGGTTAAGATCCTGGGGCTGAAATGGTTTGAAAGTAATAGTCACATCTCTGCATCTGGAATTCAACAGTCTGGAGGAAAAAAGGCAAACCTACCTTCACTTTGTTTTGCTGTAGCAGGTATGGTTCTAGCACCAGGTCCTGGTGTTACAGGCTGAAAAAGAAACTCAATTCAATGCACAAAGCAGAGACAGAGCAGGACAGAAATTAGCTTGGTCACGTGAGGAATGCACTATAATACCCTCTTCAGGTTTGGTAAGTGCAGTGTTCACACCTAGATGTATAACTCATCAGTCAAGAAATGCATTTAATAAAATATTTATATTTTAGTGACTCAATAATACTGTTTCCTGACTCTCACTGTTGTAAATCAGTGTGTTCAGCTGTTTATAACTTTGCAAGATTTAGTCTTTTTTTTTTTTTTTTAAATCTGAATTTTTCTATTCTTGCTGACTTCTCTGCGCTGAATGTTTTGGGGTGGGTTTTGGAGAAGGAAGGACACTCACAGAAGTCTCCACCTTTTTTTTGCTGCAATATGTAGCCATGGTAATTTAGACATGCTAATTTAGAGAAAACTATTTGGTAAAAGCACCTTAATAGGATTATAGCCTCAGGTTTGGGGATCAATAGATTAGGATGAGCAGCCTGAGAAATGGAGTGAAGGCACAAAAAAAAAAAGATCCTGGTTAGTATCAGGATTGGGGACTGACTGGTTGGACCAAGGGTGGAGACTCCTGAAGAGCTCAAGAGTACTAGAAAACAGGAGATGGTTGGAGAAAGGGAATTTAATAGGTCAAGTAAAGTAAAAATGGGAATGGATGGTCTCACTCCTGAACAGGGTATCAAGAAACTTTCAAGAAGACTCATGCAAAAGGAGATTGTAGAAGAACTTGAGTCTGGAAAGAAACACATTTGTACCCAGAGGTGTAAGGTATCTTATACTCTGGCTTGGTTTCAAGCCTCAACTGAGTTCAGTTTTCAGCAAATATCTGAGAAGTGCACTGTGTCCATTCTGCTCTACTGTTGATTCCTGTAAGGAGGAATAGCCCTTTGGGTTATCAGCAACTTTACTAGCTTACTTAGCAGAGGATTGTGTGATGGAAATGAGTCATCAGGCACACTTGTGAACCATGTGGATGTCAGCATAATTTCTTATACTGGAGTTGGAAGTTTGTTTGGCTTTTTTTTTATTTGTTTAGAGTTAGCTGTAAACACTAGAAAACTGCAAATTGTATTTGTTATCTTAACAGAGTCATTCTGTGTCTTAATTCAAGCACAAAAGTCAGAAATTGTCAGTACAGTCACTGTGTCTGCAACCCTAAATTAGTTTCTGTGCATTTATGTACCACAATTACAGTAAATGAATATAAGGCATGGAGAAATGGCCCTTTTGCACCTTGTTGAGACTATTACTTTATTCCCTGCTTGCATGGAAAAGTCTTAACGTGCTTTGTAAAATGTATGTAAAATTAACCCAAAGCTGTTCCTGGATGAATTTATGAAATGAAACATGAAGTTGGCTATATTGGTTCACGATTAAAGATTGTTAGGAACACCTCGGAGGCAGATTCTCCTCAAGAAAATCCTAATGACTCCTCAGGTAATACTTGGACAGTTTACCAGCTGCCTCCTCTGTGAGTGCTGGTTCAGTTTTGAGACCATTGGTCCTTT
Source organism: Coracias cyanogaster (assembly GCA_033124195.1). NCBI lineage: Eukaryota > Metazoa > Chordata > Aves > Coraciiformes > Coraciidae > Coracias > Coracias cyanogaster. The sequence continues at coordinate 64,688 of JAVSBS010017881.1, forward strand.
GATTGAGGAAAAACTCTATATCTCATCTGCAACAGTACCAAACTAAAGATGGGGAGAACTGTTCTTTGAATAGAAAACTGTAAATGTGCTTAAAATATTATAGAGAGGTGTTTTGGAAATGAGACAAAAAAAAAAAAAAAGTGGTCTTAATCACCCTCTCCCTCAGTTCCTTTTCAACAAAATAAGTACAATAGAATTTTTCACAGAAACACAGAATGGTTGAGGTTGAAAGGGACCTCTGGAGGTCATTTGGTCCATAGCTCCTGCTCAAGCAGGGACACCCAGAGCCAGTTGTCCAGGACGGTGTCCAGATGACATTAAATCCACAGAAATGTTTTGAAAAGTAATTAATGTTTTTTGGGCATTTGGTTACTATAGTAATAAGCATCACCGAAGAACTCAGGAAGGAACTGAGCACTATCCACTTTGTAGGAAGCAACAACAAAGAATTTGCACAAGCTCGTATAATTAGAAAATATATTATAATGTACACTGGAGTACATTGGCCGATTCTTGTGCTTTTGATTTTGTGACCTTAGTAATCCTTTGGTGCAACTTCAATGTTTTTGTTTTATAAATGCTTTAGTGGCAAGCCAGCTAGTCCTGACTATAAAATACTGCATTTATTATGTTGGTGCTTGTTATCTTATATTAAGGCTTTGTTATGTGTGTAGTATAAGTATTGGTCAAGTGAATCAATGAAGACTGAATTAGCATTAGCTGTTGTATGAAGAATATGAATCTAGTTGCCATTCATGCTGTATTAACTGAGGTTTCAGCCACTTTGATTCATTCCCTTTCTCTTTTTTCTGGCTGGATATTCTTGTGACAGCAGATGAACTTTGTCCTGAGGATGTGATGGGAAAGTCTTTAATTAAGAACAAAATATATGCTGTACCCTACTTCTTTTCAATTTTCATAGCTTCTGCTCATTCAGTGCAAAAAAAAAAAAAAATAATTCTCACAGTTATTTTAGCCATGTTCTGTGAATGAACATAAGGAAAGTAATAACACTCCTAAGCCTCCTTCATGTTAAAAGGAGGAATATAGAACCTGAACTCCTAGCACTTTCACCTCTCAGATATTGTTCTTACTTGTTGTTTCTAGCCCTATTTCTGGATTTCCAGGTATGGATTTTTACATTCCCACCTCCACTTTATCTGTTTAGGAAACAATGATCTAAATTCTGCTTTCTGACCCTGAATTGAATCTTTGTATAGATATAATAGTTCTCTAAGACAGTGTTTTGTCCATTTTATTTTGCATTAGACACATATTGGGTTTGGTAGGTCATATTGGTAGGCTTACTTTAATGTTCTGAAGTGCAATGAAAAATTCAAACCAAGTATGACCATATCCATCTCCAATTTTTTTTAGAAGTTTAATCTATTTTTCTACATCTGCTGTTGTCTTTGCAGGAATATCTTGATGGATCAGGAAGGAGGGATAGAACAAAAGAAATGTTTGGGGGTTTTTTTAAATGTATTTTTTGTGGCTCATGGGGAACTAAGAGGCAAAGGTATATGAGTCACTGGTATATAAGGAATGACACTTTCATGTGTAGGTGACACATTTATTTCCTGTGTGGGACTGTAGCTTTTTATAGATCCAGAGTGTTGCCAGATTGCACTTGATGTTACAATGGTCATCACATCATGGCTATATTAAGAGGATGATATTTTTTCTTCCCTTTAAACTAACAGTGTAAGAGGGTAATCATCAGTGCAGGTGGATGGTCATTTAATGGGAACCCCAACTGAAGCAGAAAACTGAGGGGGTCTGGGTTAATTTACAGTCTTTTTTGGGTCACTGAGTCAATCCAGATAGGAGATGCAGGATCTCAAGGTCACATCTTCTCTATGCAGCTCTACACTGTTTAAGGACTAGAATAATAAATCTCTCTTATATTCTGAAAACTCTGGTTTTGGCTTCCACTCAGCAGCCATCTGTCTAGGAGATGTACAGCCCCCATCACCTCCATATCCGAATGCCTCGCATCCTTAATGTATTGATCCACCCAGAATTCCTGAGAGGCAGAAAAATGCTATCACCCCTACTTTAGAAATAGGGAATTAAGGCATAAGAGATAAGGACTTAAAGTCATAAAGTCTGTTGAGGAGCAGAGAACTTAACCTGTTGTAAAAGTTCTAATGCAAAACCCAAACCATCCTCCAGCTATTCTAGTGGAACTTAAGACCTCTACTACAGCAAAGACTCATTTGTGCTTTTAAACATTTGCTATTCTTCGAAGAAGGCTTTAGGTCAGAAAAAAATACATGTTTGACTTCTAAATCTTTACCTTTTTTTTTCTAGCAGCTGTGTAAAGATACTCTTTTTTTTTTGTTCCACCTTAAAAACAGACCTGAAAATCTTGCATATTCCTTGGCAGGCTTTCGATTTTTGTCTGCGTGTATTATTTCAGAGCTCCTTCACAATAAGTTTCCACTGATGCAGTTTAACTCACGTTTTCCAAAGCAGACAATCTTGATCACATAGAATGCCATCAAAGCATTTTTCTTTCAATTTGGTCATCTGTCTTAAAACTGTATTCATTCAAAATAGTAGGTAACAGTTTTTACGTTGTTCTAATCTCTTTGTCATACCCCATTATTTAGGCAGCTACATAAATTACTATCAATTTGTTATAGTCTTAGTACTTACACAGAGATAAGGAAGTGAGTCAGCTCTGTTTGTCTGAGAAGACCTTAAAATCTAGGTCTTGTTGTGACTTAAAGATTGTATGGACTTACTATGAGTCTTGTTTTATAAGAGAGGCCAACTAACCTGTGGAAGGGAGCTCCTGTCCCTGGGGACTCTGGTTTGACAATAATTGTCTGTTAATCTGGGGATAAAGATAGAGGAATTACAAACTGATCAGGAATACATAATGAAGACTGGGATTTTCTTCAGATGATTATTTTTGCTCTGCACTGCACAATTGACTTTTCTGGTGAATTAGTTGAGGTGTGTTAGATCTGGATGGGTACAAATTAGAGCTGGATTTACTCCTTTGAAACGAAGAATGGAATATACTCCAGACTATGTAGCCCAGTTTTACTTTCAAAGCATAATGCTCTTTGCTACAGCATCAGTGTTTTAATTTAAAGTTTCTAAAAGTGATTAAAGCAACCAGCCTTCTACCACTCTCTTTGTGCTTTTGACTTCACTGTTTTTACATATTACGTATTTTTTCTTGATAGTTGGATTTATGCTCAGATAATTGGTGGTGGCATTTTTTCCATTTTGAATTACAGCTATTTCAGGCTTTCTCGGAGGAAAGAAAACTAAACATTACGTCCAGCTCTATTTGTGGTCAATTATGAAGACACTTTACAGAAATGAGAACAGAACTTCAGCCTCATCATAATTCTGTGGTAATCCAAGTCTCTTCTAGCCAATGCGTTCATGTCTGCACAACACTTAAACATTCAAATGGCCTATTTTGATTTAAAAGAATGTAAGATAAAAGGTAAAAGGTTCTATACCTTAAGTTTCCACTTATTATGAGTGTTGCCATCAGTATTTTCATACTGAGTGGTGGTGGAACTCTCCAGAGAACCTTGGGGTAGAAAAGTAGCAAAACAGCAGGACCATATGAACACTGTTTTTAATAGTCAGAGCTCTGTTCAAGACAAAAAGGTCTTTTGAGACCTACATAGTCATGTCTGCATTGCACAGCACTGTTTGGCTGTGATTGAGCTAGCTTGTGTGGATTTGCAACACCACCCCCTTTTCCTTGATTAAGGTGTCCCAGGAATGCTGTCTGTGCCATGCACCGGGATGTCATCCAGGTCAACCGGAGAGGTTTTACAGATCACCTTGTAGACCCAGAAGGGTTACTGCCTAGGAGATATGGGACACTTTATGAGAACATTTGAGCTTGCACAAGACTTATGGGAAGTTTAGGGGAAGAAGCAAAGACAGGGAAAGGCATGGATCAAGATATTTTAAGGAGGAGCAAGCATGTAATACGGGGATAAAAGGAGCTGGTCATGTGTACGTGGATTGCTGGATAGTGTGCTTGTCTGGCTGTGCCCTGCACGTACAGGATGAGTGCAGTCTGGTCTGTCTTCTCATTAAACTCCATTTCTAACTGTTTTACTGGTTAAGAGTGTGTCTATTCTGTGTGCATGTTTGTGCATGGGCATCTGAGTGCCAGCAACTGGAGTAAGATGATGGGTCAGAGTGGTCCATATGCCTGTGGTGCCAGGAACTGGAGGAACTGGAGTGCAGACACATAGTATGGGTGTACAAGTCACTATATAATTTAACATCAAGCTAGACTATCTTTCGAGTAGAATAAGAGGCTTAGGAGCCAGGTATCAAGGAAAATGTAAATCTCGGTCAGGTACTAGAGAGACCAGAGGGTCTACAACCTGACAACTGGAGGGATCAGAAAGATCAAAGCTAAATACAGGAGGAACGGTGGCATCTGTGAGTCAACAGAGAGACCCATTTGCATATGCCTGTGTGAGAGTCAAGGGGAGACGGAGGATCAAGGGGCTAGTTAGTGAATAGAGTGTTTAAGCTCTGCGACTGAGGACATCTGTATTGTATATAATATGTGTATATTTCCCACTAATGGATCATTGCTGTGGTTTACCCCACGTCATCATCCCAATCAGTGAAAAGAGGGAATAACTTCAAGGTGTTGGTGTCATCTGTGTTTGCATGAGAGTTTCTGTCTTAATTTATGTGTCCAGGTGTGTTTACCTGTGTATATAGTGTATCATGTGTGTATGTGTGCTTCTTGGGCATGCATGTTTAGCCTCACTGGCTGAACCTTGCCTCTATCAGGCTACCAGATTTGGCAGCACTAGCAATTTCTTTATTATTTGCTTTGCTCTAGACTGCAGAAGCCTTTTCACAGAATCACAAAATTGCTATGGTTGGAAAGGACCTTCAAGATCATCGAGTCCAACAATTACATATCTCTACCAAGCCACTTGTACACCTAGCTTAATAAAGTCTTTTAGCAATCAGTGTATGGTCAACAGTCCAAATACAGTTTGCTTAATTACAAATTTTTAAGCGATGTTCCTGATTAGAAATACACTTTCTCAATGCTTCCTCTTTGACAGTGGATGGTAATTTGGCCATTTTATGTAACTGTTCTCCATTCCTAAGAAAGCCCTCTATAACAGGCACATCAGTGAAGTTATTCGCGTCAACTCTTTTTTTCTCTCTCTCCCGCTCTCTCTCTCTGTCCTAAATCATAGGTTCCTAAATTATAAACATACCGTTCTATATTAGGTTAGTGGTTAAGTATTCAGGCTAAAGAGCTTTATATTCCAATCCTTACTCAAAAAGCATTGCTATTCTGGAATATACTCAAGGATGGTTAACTTCAATGGGACTGCCACCAGATAAAAATTAAACAAATTATGTGCTTTATTGAGTTAGGACCATTTTCTGGTTTTCCACTAATGGAATTCCACCAAGGTAAACTGATTTCTGACAATTTAAGGGAGAGAAGAATCAGTCTTAAGGTCCCGCATTGCTCTCCACAGCTGGTGATTTACATGGAAGTGTGAGCATTGATACAAAATCTCCCAACGCTGTTAAGATCTTTTGAGATCATGGTCTAAAAGTGAAATGGGACTTCCCATGGATGACTTATGCATACGGCTTATGGAATTAAACCTGGCAATGTGATAAAGTCAGCTCGTGAGCAGACTTGCATTGTTTGGGCTAACCTCCCATCTGCAGTAGGCTATCCTGGGAAAGATATAGTCAGGCTGTGTGATTTTCCAGGTGTGTTTTCAAGGTGACTTATGATAAAGACTTAAGACATCAAGCAGTTGATCTGAAAAACAGAGTGAATGCATCATTTTTTTTCATGGGAAAGAGACTAAAACTTTGAGTTCTTTCTATCCTACATCTTTGCAGAAAAGTTTGTGAAATAAGTTCTAGGAGGCTGGAGGTTAATCACAAAACAGGAGAATAAGTCTCTTTCAGCATATAGAAGGGAGAGCTAGAAGAACTAAGGAGCATTTTTGAAATACATTTGCACTGATAGAAAGGAAAAAAGGATAAAGTAACAAACTTCTGAGAAAAGTTAGATTACAGAAAGAAACACATGTAGGTAGCCTGTGGGTAAGAAAATGGTGCCCTAAAAGTGATTCACTAGTGACAATACACTTCCCTGGATTGAAAAAAATAGATATTTAATTGATTCAGCTGAAGAGAAAGTGTTACTAGGATCAGGACTGACTACAGCCCAATAACTTGTAGTCTATGGTGTCATTATTTACCCAAGTAGTCCTTCAAGTGGTTGCTTTTCTCTTCCTCTTCCTTAATTAGGTTGGGAAGACTAAACTTCTAATGCAAATGGATGTATTCTGTTCTGGTTTTGTTGGCAAGGTCAGCTAAATTTGGCTGAGATCAAAGCAAAGTGTGCAATATATCTGGTAAAATAGCAGCTGAGATCTTAAGCTGCCATTCTCTGTTGCACATGAGTTCAAAGATGGCACAAGTCAAGACACTGGTTATTACAAGAATTACTTTTAAACAACTTTGGGAAAAATATCCTCTTCCAAAGTGATATAAGATAAAAATAAAAATGAATTTACATATCAGAATTTAAGCATTTCACAAATGTTATAAAAATCTTTTTTCTGTACTTGCCCAGCTGAGTTTTTTCATCCCTTTTGAGTTTCATATATTTCTGTACTATTAAAAAGATGTTTTTTCTTTTTTTCCTTATTTATTTTGAAATCACCTAATGAAGATATTTAATAGACCTGACCAAGAATAAATAATGTTTACCTTCTCCTCTTCTTACTGAAATTTGAAAACCCTCTGAAAGATCTATACGTAGCTGAAAACAATACAATGAAGACATTTTTTCAATAGCATCATCCAAAACTTTCCTGCCAATTGAAAAAAATTATTTTCAGCAGTAAAATTTCATTAGCACTTGAAAATCTTGGGTAGTTCTAAGATACAGAGTAACTTGGGGTTTTAAAGCACTGTTAGAGGCTTTATTCCTACTGCTGCACTCCTGTTTAACATGTTCTTCTTATTTTCTCTCTTTTCTCAGCTTACGTGGTATAGATATATATGCTAGTATGTAAGCTCCAAATAGAATTTCATGAGGTATTACATCAAACTTTCTTCTGGTAAATTCCAATGGGGAGGTGAGATACAAAACAGAAAAATAAAAAATAATAAATCTCTCTCCATGTCTTTATTAGTGGAACATAATTTATCTGTCATTCCTTTTCTTTATGAGTTCAATAATGTTTCACTAATGATCATTTAGAAAAATATAAATAAAGTACTCCTAGAGAAGAGAGATGGTAATCATCATTTGTAACACAGAGGGAGGGCAATTCTAGACTTCACTGTGCTAAGTCCTGTGTAAACCCAAAGCAAAAAGATATTCCCTTTGCTGAACTTGATGATTAAGTATAGGAGTATATAAAATAAAATAACATCTGTGTTACCAAATGTTTAAATCTCACTGTTTTTAAGTGAAACTTGGAGGACAGCTGTTTCAAGGCAGTTTTTTGACAATCTCAGCCTAGAAGTCTCCATTTCTTTTTAGTTTGTTTATGTCCTTCTTCCAGTAAAACGCAAGTAAGATTCTGTGTGAATTTGTTCTCTGGAGCCCAGTCATTTGTGCTGTCTTTGTTACAGTGGCTAGAAAGTGTCACACTGAAGGTAGATATTGATGGGAATATAATAAGTTTTTTAAAAGAGCTGTCATAGATGTTAGTGAGAGTGAGGCTCAAGACAGATGAGATAAGGACAAAAAGTCACTTCAGAAACTTCATTGAAAAGGAAAAATATTTTCTCAGTGTTATGGATAGGTTTGCCTTGCTCTAGAAATGGAGAGAAGTGGGTGAAGGATGAGTGGGAACAGGGATATAAACAAATCAAACTCTAACTATTAGGGAGGAGATAAGGAATTAAGTTACCCACAACACAGGAAACTAAAAGGATTTTTGTTCTGCTACAGCTGTAGCATAGCTGTTTGTGAAATACATACTCCCATCTCTGATTAAGAACTTCTGGATTCAGGCTGGGAAATACTTAATTAAAGCAATTAAAGATCATTGCCATCAGGAAAAGCTCATTTTCTGCCCCTTCCACAATCACTATTGAATTTCTGACTCAGTACTCCTGAGGACCTGGATGCATCCTTCAGTGCTTTCTTTTTCTTCTATGTTATGAACCTATTGCCCTATGGAGAGAAGACAGAAGAGATTGCACACATTTCCTAAAAGGATGGAAAGTTGGCTCGTTTGTTACAACAGGTGCATTCTCTTGCACATAACTGCAGTATGTAACACCCACGTGGTAGCCAGGAGAAAATAGCTACTCAAGCAATCAGCATGGGCAGGCCTGTAAATAGCCCATTCTGGCCCCGAGTAAAGGAATAGAAGGCAAGTTGGTGGGTGTTATGCTGAGAAAGGTCTATGCAAGGAAAGACAGACAAGAGGTAAGTTAAGTTATTCAACTGTTAAGTCAAAGATATAAATAATTAAGCTTTAATAGTTTTGTTTTTTATTGAACTGCATTTTGAAATGATATTTGATGTTTGTATTTAAATTATAAAATTTGTTCCTATAGCTAAGACTGTAGATGAGGTTGGAATTTTTAGTTTTCAGAGGATGCTTCCAGCTTTACGATCAGAAAAAAAACCCTGTGCAGTGAGGGGAACATCTAATTGTAGAGAAGTTTGAGTTCCTTCACTTACGTGTCCTTGCTACTTCTGCTAATTCACTGGCTATGCATGTTCTCCTGGGGTTTTCTCTCTGTACAGTTGTTTGTCTCATCCAGACAGTATATATAATAATTATAAGATGTATAACAACAGGTATTCTGTTTTAGTTCTAAATGTCAGGCTGGAAAGCTATGTGTGTGACTATGACTCAAAGTAGGGAATAAGATCTTTTCAAGTGATGGTTGCCAGAAAGGTTTTGTTATCCAAAGCTGCTCAGTTTGATTACCCACACTGAGACTGCTATGAGACCTTTACTGCTCTATAACTAGTGTCTGAGGTGTGGCCCATGAAGAACACATAAGGTTATGTGCTGACTGTGCTTCTCTAATGTTTGTTGTCCCAGTTCCACAAGGTGGAAAATACGTGGTGTAGATGCCTCCTCTGAAGGCAACTTACAAGATGCTGAAGATGTACTTCATTTTGCAAATGTCCCATGACTACTTGGCCCTAAAACCAATGAGGACAAGTAGCTGAGTTTAACTTGACCTCTTAGTGGTAGACTTTCCTTAAAGTCAAGTCAGAAGGGACATCCCAGTGACCAGAGATTAGTTTAGAAAAAGTGTAGGATCTATTTTGTATCAAGAGTCATGTCAAATCTGGAGAGGGGAGTTGGTGGGGTATATGACAAAGATGCGGCACCAATATATCACTGTACTGCTTGTGATAGAACCCCATTTCAAAGGCAGTAAGGAAAGCAATAGATCATGAGCTGACTCTTGAATTTTCTCTGTGTCTCTTGTGTTATATTACCTGACCCCCAAAACTGCTGATGTATACTCTTCTGAGATGCATTTTCTTCCCCAGTTGACCTGCTTCCCACTAGCAGTTTAAAAGTTGGGGAGTAGTTCAGATTTAATCAGGGCTTGAAACTCAAGCAGAGAGATTTAGTAGCCCGAGTTAACAGTACTGCACTGTTCCCACTAAGCTTTTGTCTGAGGGTTGATGGAGTAACAGCATAGGTGACAAAGAAAAATGTCATATAAAACTAAATCAAATAGAATTTTCAGTCTTGAAGCTAGTACTGAAGGTTAGTTTACAACTCAGTTAGTGATGTTAAAGCTAAATATAGCTGAAAAATACCAGTATCTTATACCCTCAGATTTTTTCCCCCCAATAATATATTTCTAGGGGGCATTTAAACAGAAAGTAATCAGTAATGGCATCAAAAGAGAAGGACATACAGCTAAAGGAGAAAAAGAATAGCAGAAATTATCAGGGGTTTGAAAAAAACCCCACTATACACAGAGAAGATGGGAATGGCTGCAACAGTAAGATTTAAGAAGCCACTAATATCAGCACTGCAAAATCAGTCAAGAAGCCAGAGTGTCACTCCCTTAAATCTTTCACCTGTACTTGTCCTTAGTAGCAGGACTTGAAATGTTAATTAATATGCCCTCATAGAAAATGAGGTAGAGAGACACAGGTCCTGTAACTTTATGCATCTAGTCTAACCTTGTCATTTAGCTTCCATCTGTAGTTGCTGGAGAGACAGCAGTACTTGCAGAGGACAATTCAATTTTCCTCTGTTGGCTTCGCAAAGCCATTGAAAAGCTTGACTATCAGTTAGGTTTCAATGAATCCTAGTTTAAGTGATGCTTTCAAGGACATGTAAACCTTCTATGGCTATTTGGGGAATTGAATGCAAATTTTTTTCTTATGCAACTCAGGAAGGCATATAATTTTTTATAATAGTGCCATAGATATCAGAAAGTACTAGCGCCAAGCTCTGAAAGCCACTGAGGGTTTTGATGGAAATGAGGTGGAGAGACACAAAGCATCTGACTGTCTGTACAGTTTACACAGGCTCTCAAATGCCTGCAGTCCAGTTCAGGGACCAAAGCAATCACCACATGGTGAATGAATTTTCCAGAATTGGGGGGAAAAAAAAAAAAACTGGAGCTTTTTTTTTATTTATTTCAATGAGGGAGAAAGATTCCATCTCTACATAAAATACATGCTTTTAATCTGATTTATTTTCATTGCAGTGACTGAACCAAAAATCTATTACTTGTATTTTCCCTTTCAGTTCCACCAGTTAAAAGAAATAAATAAATTGCTACTCTTCTGCAATCATGAACCTGTTTATCAGTACAAATGTTTCTTAGCATCTACAACCCTGCTGGTGACAGCTTTGTCCCTAATTTATTAGGGGATGTAAAATGCTGTAAACTTTAACTGAAGCTGGTAAGGATCAGTAGCTGTCATCTGACATAGTCATCTCTCTGTGCGCAACCTCTTCTCTGTATTGTAATTAATCAAAGCTTTCAAAAGTCAATGTAATTAAGAGCAAGACAGTTTTAATGGACAAACTGCAAGCTGTCTGCACTACATCTAAATAAAGCAACCGGTTAGTGTAAGCATTTCCTTGGCGCAACTGACCCTTTTCTTCTCTATCTTGTCTCCAAAAATTTATGTGCCTTCATGCTCCCACTAGACATTGTTTCCCCCTTTTTAGACAGAAAATGAAATGCCAAAGTGTTGAATCGCTAGGGAAAATGACCTTGCTGGAAAGATGAAATCTGAAAACTAACCACCTTGGCACTTGTGATTGTAGAGAATAAAACCTGCTATTTGTGAACCTCTCAGGATAAGAAGTACTTCAGCAGGAATGGTTTTAGCAGGCTGCAGTGTTTCTTAAGAAGAGGAAAAAAAAAATCATTGTTCTGTTTTGATCACTTGTTTTTCTACTGCTGTAACGCCTTCAGCTCAGCAGTCAATCTTACATTAATAAACTTAATGTAAGTGAACTTTATTCTTGAAGTGTTCTTAAGGTGAGCTAGTAAGTGAAATCTGTGTGAGGATCAGTAACACATACCTGATGCAGCTTCCTCTAGCTGAAGGCATCAGCTGTTAACCACTTGATAGATCTCTGTTGCAGGATTTGGGGACTGAAGTGAGGAAAAATGAGATAAGAAAGAGAAAGCTAATTTGATGATAGCTATTAATTAAACTTCACTGAATTTGGCAGGAAATGCTGGTTAACATGTATGCTTCAAGATGCTTCAATTTAAGCTCTTAGTGTGTTGTGGCTTTGTTTGCTTTTTAAAAAAATTATTTGACTTATAGTCATGGAATTGTTTTGGTTCGAAGAGACCTTTAAGATCATCAAGCCCAACCATTAACCCAGCAGTGCCAGGTCACCACTAAACCATGTCCCTCAGTACCACATCTGCATGGCTTTTAAGTTCCTCTGGGGATGGTGACTCCACCACTTCCCTGGGCAGTCTGTTCCAGGGCTTGACAACCCTTTTGCGGAAGAAACTTTTCCCTAAAATCCAACCTAAGCTTCCCCTAGTGCAACTTGAGGCCATTTCCTCTTGTCCTATTGCTCCATGACCGTCCACAGACTGTAGTGGAGGCCATAAAAGAGCACTTCCCCTTTGAATTGCTTAAGTCACTTGTTGCAGAATCTTAATTAAGACTCCGCTTGCTGCAAAATGAGCAGAATGCACCTCACTCAGATGAAAGCAGCAGTACAATTTATTAAGAAAGACCGATGGTTTAACGATGTTTGTCAATTCCTTGCTATACTTCACCAAATATACCAAAGGTTAATCAAGATTCAGTTTGACGGCAAGGTCACTACATTACTCACTACAAGGCAAATTGACTAAAGAGAGCAATAAGATTACAATGTTTCTGCGAGTAAATATAGGTGCACAGTAAAAATGTTTCAGAATTGGGTTAGGGTGATTGTCATGGGGATTGGGAATGGAAGGGGGAGGAAGGATGACCTTTCTGCTGAGTTACCAGAGTTTCAGAATGGACCACCTTGCTTTCTAAACCCCTTCTGGGAGAGAAGCCTAGATGCGACTAAATCTTGTCTTAGGTAGACCCAGTCAATGGTTTATGACTCTCAGGAAGATCGGGGATATTGGAGGTAAAGGGAAATCCTCCCATTTGGTCATAAGCTTCAGAATAGACCCCTTTGCCCTCTGAAGTTCTTCAGAGAACCAGGTAAGATCTACACCTAGTCCCAGACCTGGTCAGTGGTTTGTCTAAGGAATTTTGAGGTATTGGAGCTTTAGTGTAGTGCTTAGTGCAACATTGAGCCTTTGAGACAAGCGATAGTAGCAATTCTAGTATATTGACAATGATATAGTAACTTGTAAACTAGTAGTGCTTAAGCAAATCTAACAATCTGTTACATTAAATAGTGATCCACATAAGATTCGATAAAAGTTGCTACGAAGCAGCAAGTCACACATACACGCACACAGAGGTATATACAGATATAGAGGTTAGCCTATAAGTAAGATGGTATCTTTCTGTGGATTAAATTTGGGCAACCTGGAATCTCCAGCATTTTTGTAAAAATCCTAGAGATCTCAAGTATTCCTGTCTTCCTTCATCAACTTGTTGCAAGCCAACAGCGATTCCATTTCATTGGTCTTTGCAGATGGATGGTGGTTCCCTTTGTCAGCTTAACCAGCAGATGGGCAGTCAGACCTGAGAGGCAGCCCAACTCAGTGGAAGATACAGGGACTCAGCCTGCTGAGATCCCAGAGATCTCCAATTGGCCTCACATTAGGACCAGTATTTTTAGAGGGTCGCAAGATGATTGGCTTGAGTCAGTACTAGGCTAGTACCTTTCCACTGTGGCCATTAATCTTGTCAGGCTAGCCCGGCTCTTTCATTGGCCTCTGTCCAAAGTATTTGGAAGCTATGGATATAATTAGCAGGTACCCAGAAATTCCATCTTGCTGACTATGTCTCCGAACGGTGTGAGGAAATTGTTTGGTTCCAGGTGGATGCACAGGGTCAGAATGTACTGGGCACAACGATATACTAAACTTTCCCAGCCTACTGAGCTTTCCCAGGGTCATACATTCCAGGCACCTCAGGAAGTCCAAGGTGGCAGTTCTACTGACCACTCTCCTCACTTTCCCAAGAACTGAAAACTCTATCATTTCATGATCACTCTGTCTCACAGGTCCTTCTCTGTTTGCAAGCAGCGGGTCTAGCAGGGAGCCTTCTCTACCTGGCTCTCTCACCAACTGTGTCAGGAAATTATCTTCCACACACCCCAGGAACCTCCTAGTCTGGTCCTTCTCAGCAGACATCTGGCAAGTTGAAGACTCCCATGAGAACAAGCGGTGGTGATTGTGAGATTTCTCCCAGTTGCTTATGGGATATTTCATCTACTTCTTGATCCTGGTTGGGCAGTTTATAACAGACTCCCACAATGATATCTTCTCCATCATTCTTACCCATAGACACTCAACCCCACCACCATGCTTAAGACAATCAAAGTACCGCCTAACATACAGGGCCACTCCACCACCTCTCCTTCCTGGCCTATCCATTCTGAAGAATTTATAGCCATCCAACACAGCATTCCAGTTGTGGCAGTCATCTCACCATGTTTCTGTGATGGCAACTATATAACGGTTTTCCTGATGCACTGTGGCTTCCAGCTACTCCTGTTTGTTGGCCATGCTGTGTGCGTTGATAGAGATGTGCTTCAGTTGTACTATTGATCCTGTCACTTTTTTGGTGGGAGAAGGACTAATTAGTTTAGGAATTAATTATGTTTGATTAATTAACGCTTAAATTTCCTTGAGCTTGCTTTAAGTGGTTTTCATGGTAGTGTTGGGTTCTATGGTGGTGTTGGCTTGATGGTTGGACTTGATAATCTTAGAGGTCTTTTCCAACCTTAATTATTCTATGATTCTAAGTGATCAGCTGTATCTTTGATCACTATCACCTCCTATACATATCCAGGCCGTATCGAGTCTACTCTCCCACAGCACAGCACTTCATGTCAGACTACATACTCTGTGTTTAAAGGCATGGCCATGATCTGAAGCTGGCAGTCTGAGGTAGAACATGCTATAGTGCAGGGTTGACAGTCAGGTGCTACAGGGGCTTGCTGGAGCACATTGCCCGGCTTACATCACTGTTTTTTCCATGGCAGGTGGCTCTGATAAAAGCTGAGTTACATAGGGCTGATTCAGCCCAGAGAAATGACAATGGACTGGTTAGTATTTTATGGCCTCCCTGAAAATCTATTTTTTACAATCTGTGTTTAAAGATGAGCTCTCACAGTAAAATGGAGCAAAACAGATCATACAAAACAGTTCTGAAGTCCAAATGGATTTGGAACCACTTTAAAACAGATCTGTATCTCTTCTGTACTGTACGTAATGCAATAATCTTGCCATAAGACCTCCATAAACTGTGATTATTGGGCTGCTTTACTCCTGCTGCTGATTTTGATCTTTTCCACTTGCATAGCTGCACATACAGGAAAGCTGTTCAGTTATATCTTATTTTTGTGTTTCACTATCTTATCAATGCACTCATGCACACAGTGGAAACTAAAAATATTGGAAGTACAAAGTTACATTCTATGCTATAATGTGATCACAGAGCCAGTTTTTCAAAGAACAGTAGGCGACTATATTTTAAATGTGTTTGGCATTCATTTCCATTATGCTGTATGGCACAAGACTGATAAAACTTCATGGGACGTATTGAGCCCTTAAGATATTGCTATGAAATGTTAGACTTACTCAGAAATCCAAATGAATCCCACAGTTCATTTACTTGCTCTGTATTGACAACAATAATTAGCAGTAAATATTAATGTGAATGCATAAGTGTGTGAATCTGTTAGATACAGCATCAGTGAAGCCTTTACACAGTTTAAAGCTCCAGAACGTGACAATTGTCAGCTGCTTATACAGAGAGAACCACAGAAAGATCACTCTTGATGTGGATGAGACTTTTTAATGTTTTTTTTTTTGACAGGTGAAGACAAATTGCTGATAATTATGTACTGTTTTTCATGTAAATCTCTTAAGGAGCATGTGACCAGCCTGAGACAGGAATAAGATACGTTAAATCATAGTATGGTTCAATATTTAATTACTGAAAGTTGGAATAATCATGCTTTTTTTCCTTCTTCTTCTTCTCTCACCCACCCCCCCCTCCTCCCC
>JAVSBS010017881.1:80459-110667 GCA_033124195.1 Coracias cyanogaster
AGTAATTAGCTTTTCATTTAAAAATGAGCATCTTGGATGCAGAATTTGTTGCCTGGGATTTTCTGACTGACAGCTAGAGGATGTAGTCTCAGTTATACAATTGTTTTTTCAAATGCTATTCCCTCTCCTTCTTCACTCTCTGCCCCCCTCAAAAAAAACCCCAAACACTACAGAAGAAAAAATATGTGATGGCCTCAATATGGACATTGTATGACCTGAAAGATATTAAGGGAAGTTGCTGCTTTTTTCACTGATGAAAGCAAAAATTGTCCTAGCCTCTTGGGAAATAAATAAGCAGTGAATGTGGAAGCACACTAACAATATGATATTAAAGACTCTGTTCTCTTTCAGGCTCACCAATAAAAATACAGTTTTGATTATAACCATGAATTCCACTTTCTGTGTACAAAGAGATTGTTCTAATACCATTGCAGTTATCAGAAAAAAAATTAAAAACTTAAATTTAAAAGAGGACACCACAGACCTGTTCTTTTATTCATTAATACAAGCTCATTAGGTAGAGTTCAGATCGCTCTACTTTATCTGCCTTTCCAGAACATCAGCGGTGACACTCAAGTGTTTGAGAAAGAGGAAAATACCATCATAATAAATACTAATGCTAAATACTAGATGCACCCAAACTAGTGATAATTCTTGATGTTTATCCGCAGTCACCAAACTGCTTTTTGCTTTCTCCAAGGTAGTTGTAATGGAAGCTGATGGAGTGGCAAACAGCAATGTGTGAGATGCAGAAAGCTGTGCCAGCAGCTACCAGTGATGCTCTGCTGTTTCTGTGTGATTGAAGGTGCTTGTCAGTATTGGGTGGTGCAGAATTTATTTCCTGAGTATTGCCGTTGACACTGCCAACTGTGAAGTGTGGTACTTTTGCACTCGGTAGCTGCAGCAGTAGGCAGGAAGGCATGATATAGAATAATAAGCAATGAGTCTCAAAAGAGGTGGGAAGGTGATCCTAGGAGAAAGTGAGGGTCTCAGACAGGTACCTTCTCTAGTAGGATTCAGTTAGACAGGTTTTCTTTTTTGAAAGAGAGGATTTAAGTGGTAACCAATAATCATCTTGGACTATCTTCTCTAGAAATGCACAATCTGCAGACACAAGGTGTTTGAGCTTCTCAGTAAGTACAGTCAAGATATTATTGCCATATAATTTGTGTTCCCTGTCTGGAAGTGTACTACTTCCAACAATCTTGGAAGAGCATAAGGGTAATCTTAATTCCATATTAATGAAGCCACTTTGCCGGTGCTTTTTCCAGGTTATTGTTTCACTTAATGGCAAAAGAATATTTGCATTGGGAGATAAGGGTCAATTAAGTATCTATGTGGCTTCTGAAGTTAAAGAATATCTACATCTCTTGCTGTGCTTGCTAGGAGCAGATTATTTTCCTTTGTCGAGGTGGGAAGTGGAAGTTGGGGGAAGAGCAAAGTAATTGCTCAAGGCCACCCTGGAGATCAAAAAGTAAAACTTGATGTTCCCGGGCCCTGACTAAACAGCTTGTTCACTGGCAAAGCAGCACTTTTATGATTGCAGAGTATTATCTGCTTTACCTCCAGTGGTCTCATCCAATTAGATATGATACAGTATAGTTAATTTGTGCCTTGATATGTTTGGAACCTTATTTGACTACTGGAATAGAATGAATGTGCAGGAATAGGAGAGAATTCAGTTTTCCTTAACTTAGCCAGAAAAAGAACTAGAGTAATTATTACATTGTGAGCACAATAATACTGAGCGTGTGAAAGGAGGCTGACATGTTCCTCATTTTCCATCCTCCTGCTCTCCACCATCATTCTAGTATTACATGTATATTTGCCCCTTTGCACTTAGAGAGCACCTTCCCCAGTTACCCCTATGGCATCTTTAGCACATTTAATGGTTGCTGGCAATTGCCTTCTCTGCTATGTACATGCTGAGAGGAGCAATTTCCTAAATAGCTGCGTAGTTCCTTTGATATCTACACTGGGCTGAGCATCTACCAAGCAGCACCCGTTCTCTTGCAGTACTCCTGAGTGCCCTCTCTCTCCCCAGACTGATGGCTGTGCCTCGTAACCTGATACCCAATTTTATATTAGTTTCACTTGGTTTCGTGATTGTTATAATTTTTTCAGAATCCTTCTGCAACCCAAGTAACTTGTCAGGACTATAAGGCCTTGCTTTTGTTTTTTTTTTTTCCATTCCCTGCCTCTCAGACAGTATTTGGGGTGGCTGATTGTGCCCAGGGCAGGCTTTCACAAGTAGGGGATCATTAAAGATCTACTTGGCCAATTTGGTATCAAATTCAGGGAACTAACTCTTTTCCTATACTTAATTTTAAGAAGCATTTTAAATATTCCAGATTTCCTTTTTCCTTGTCTTTATATTGCATTATAGTTTTTTAAAATAAATCTTGGTAGCAAAATGTTTACAAATGATTCCTGGAACTTCTCTAAGTCCAAAACATCTTTGGCAGTGTGTCAGAGAGGTTTATTGATTAAAAGCTTGTTTCCTTGACTCACCTTGGATCGTGTGAAAATTGACTGCTTCAAAATTGGCCTGACTGGTCATCTTGATGTACAGCTTGCAATATATTTTTTATGTCCTGGTCCATTTTTTCAAAGTCATGTTTCAACATTGTTTGTTCAAACAAGCACCAGACGTAATGTACCAGAATAGATTAATATTGAACAACTGAAATGGTCTGAGTATGACCAGAGCCATGTCCTGAAGTGTGAAGAGGAAGAGAAACTCTGAACTCAAGGAAATGGTAATTTTTGGCTAGGAGCTCACTAGGATGGCATGTGCAAGGATTACCCTGTGATGAATCCAGTTGTAAATATTGAGAAAGCCGCAACTACATGATGCAATTGCTAAATCTCATGTAACATACCACAGTACTGACAAATTCACACTTGTATGGACTCTTTCTCACTTCTGGATACTTAGTTTTCACT
This sequence comes from Coracias cyanogaster, assembly GCA_033124195.1. Classification (NCBI taxonomy): domain Eukaryota; kingdom Metazoa; phylum Chordata; class Aves; order Coraciiformes; family Coraciidae; genus Coracias; species Coracias cyanogaster. The sequence continues at coordinate 83,406 of JAVSBS010017881.1, forward strand.
GTACAACCCATTCATTTGGACACAAGTACAGTTTGCTCCAGGCTTGCGTTTGAAGCTTTGTGTCTCTGCTCAGAGCACCATCAGTCCTTTACATAGAGGGTCCTTTGTATTATTTAGTATCATCTGAGTGAAAGCTTCCTTCACTTCCAGAAGACATAGAGCACTGGAAAGCAATGCAGGCGGTTATTTAGCTCTTGGTGTATTTATGGAAGACACCTAAACAAGGATCTTTCTAGCATTTCTCTAGCAGAGCTGTTGCTTCTCTCAGTGCTATCTGTGTGTCAGAGATCTCAGTCTGTTTTTTAAATGGCAAACACCAACCCTGGTATACTATGGGAACTGAAAATGGTCATCTGCACTTGTTTTCATACTAACGATGTCAAGATCTGGATGGCCATGAATACCAAAGGATATCCTAACTCTGGAAATGATCATTCTAACTCATGATTCAGAACCTTACATGCATCCAAGAATGTTATATGAGCCACAAGAGTTTTCTAATAAATTCTTTATTTCTAATTTTTAAAAATAATTGTTAACAAAACCTTCGTCAACTTTTACATTGTTACTTGATGCTCTGGTGCAAGCAATTGATTCCTAGCTATAAAAATGTTATATATTGTTTTGTACTTTTTTAGTAAGTGATGGTATGTTAGTTGATGTGATGACATAGGCACATATAAATTACTATGCCTCTTTTGATTGTCCAAATAATTAAACTGAACTTCAGCACTTTTTTTGTCTTGAGAGTTTGAGACTCAGAACTTACAATGGTGAGTTTGAAAAGGTGCTGAGCACATCACCTGCTACTAAAATAACATGAGTCCATACAGTAAAGCTTGAAAATATTAGTTTTCCTCTTATTTTCTGTCTTTGAGGAAATGAGTTATGTAATCAATGTTCTTCAATTATTTGGTAATTTTAAAAAAGGTACCCTAAGGTTTTGGGTGCATTTGTGTGAGATTCTCCCCTCTAGCCACCCATTACATCCCCTTGGAGCATTTTAAGATTGTTTTAATCTCTTTGTAATACTGAAGTAACATCACTCTTGTTTCCAGTCAGTCTTTGAGACTAGAGTCCATTCTCACTGCAACACAGCTTATGGCTTGCACTGAAATTGTTGTTATCTCTCCCTTCCCCCCCAACCCTTTTTTTTTTTTTTTTTTTTTTCTTATTCCAAAGTGTAAATTGTTTCCTGCCACTCTACAGGATTTTTCTCCCCTAATGATATGGAGGGAGATAACTACTCATAGTGCTGACAGGGGTAAGAGTACTAGAATAAGTAATACAGCAGATACAGAATGATACACTGCTAGTGGGAGTAAACACAACAAAGATTCATATCCCAAAGCACTAGTTAGTCTATCAGCACCTGCCATTATCTCTTAGGCCACAAATCTGAGAGAAAGTTTCAAGGTCAGCTGTAACTATGGTGAAAATCTGCGGAGCTAAGAAGAGCCCAATGAATTAGCAACCTTTTTTCTTCTTGAATTTTGTCTCTAATGTGAGGCCACTTAGATGCCTCCATTTGGCTGGGTCTGTGTAATAGCGTAAGGGTAAATATAAAAGCCTGCACAGATAAAAATGTATTTTGGGAGGGGAGAAGTAGTATTTGACAGAAACATCAGGTATTTTAGTCCACAGAAAATACAGGATCAGGAGGCATTCTTCTTTGTAGCTTATGCAGTTACCTGTGTAAATAAACATTAGTAGTGGCACTATGCTAATTTATCCAGAACATAGATTGATTGAATCATCTTATTTAGAACTGTTTTTAATTGTTTAAAAGCCTTAAAAAAAGAAATAAAAAAGAAGAAAAGTCGTGCTGAAATTTAAGGCAAAGTTGTAACTTGTGAGCCACTTACCTTTCAGGAATATTAAGTTTTTCAGGCTCTAAATAATTAAACTAAAATCATTATTCAGATAGAAAAGGAGTGTTCCACAGTGTTAATTTGTAGTCCATTAATACTATTTTTTGCTGACGGGTGTGGAAAATTTTGCCATCCTGATCCCTAGTGAAAGACTGTTTCACTCTCCCCCTTCGGTTTTTGGCATTGGCCTTATTATAAATGTAAGTACAAGCTGCCTAAAGCAGCAGAAAGTGTAGCAGATATTAACTTAATTAAATAATGAAGCTAAGGAAGAGCTTGTATGTATTAAAAAAAAAAAAAACCCTAGAAACTAGTCTTGTTGATTCAGGACAGCTCATAAGGGCAGACCTGGAAAAGCCTGAGCCAAAATCAGAGGTATTTTGTTGTCTTTGGGTATAGTAATAAGATAACTTTCTAGAGAGGTTAACTACCAGTAATATATATTAAAAAACAAACAAACAAAAAACAACAACGGAAGAAAAAAAAAAAAAGAAAAAAACAACAACCAAAAACATGAATGAAGCTGTTGGTCCACAACTTTAAGATTAAAGGCTACCTACAGGGAGGAGGAGGCTTAAAGGGTTAATGCTTTTCTGCATCAGTCATTACAGGAAGGGAAACTGCAATTAGATCAATTAGCATCTCTACAAATAGTAAGTTCCCTTTCTGTGAGAAGGATATGAAGCAAAAAATACATACATTTTTGATTTGGCTGGGTTTGATGGACTTAGGCTCCTGTATGCTTCATTCTCAGAATTTTTTTTTTTATTTTAAATGAGAGATCAGCAGGAAGAAGCAGTAATATTTGATGCAAAACATTTTCACAAACAAGCCTGATCCAGGTTGCTACCAGAACTGGTGCCATTCACCACCATTACTTCTAATAGTACTGGATTCCAGGACTCACACTTGCATCCAGGGGAAATAATAATTTAGTAGGGCCTGTTTTGAAAGGACAAGGGGTAATGGTTTTAAACTAAAAGAGGATATATTCAGACTATATACACAGAATAAATATTTTACAATGAATGTGATGAAACACGGGCCTAGGTTGCCCAGAGAGGTGGTCAATGCCCCATTCCTGGAAACATTGAAGATCAGGTTGAATGGGGCTCTGAGCAACTTGCTCTAGTTGAAGATGTCCAGTTTCCTTGCAACAAGCATGGACTAGATGACCTTTAAGATTCCTTCCAATTCAAACCATTCTATTGTTCTACAATAATAAAAAACAAACTTGTGAATCCCTGATGTATATAAAATTATCACTGGGGGGAGTGCAAAGCTGGTTAGAGATCTGTTTTCAGAGTATTTAGAATGAGTCACAGACAGAAATGGAAACATGAATCAAGTGAGGCTCCTCAGGGAGATGTCCTACTGAGGTTCTATTAAATCTTTTCATTAAGATCCAGATGATTGAATAGAAACTTTACTTACTGAATATCAGACTGCACCAAGCTGGGAGAAACTGCAAGTACATGGAAAGACAGGATGAGAATTCAGAATCATCTTGACAATCTGGAGATACAACCTAAAAAAAAAATAAGGTTGAGATTCATCAGAGATATATTTTAAAATTCTATACTTATGTAGAAATAATCAACTCCAATGTGGGTAAACTGAAGAAATAAGCTGTAACTGTGATAAGGAATCTAGAAATGTTGCCTCTGAAGAAAACAAGGAATCTGGGTTATCTCTTGTAGAGAAAAGGAGACATAATGTGTAACAGAAGTGCTACTGCAGAGAGGAAAGAAAATAGATGTGAAGCTAATGACAAACTCAAGGTTATAACGATTTGTAGGCCAAACTTTCATCGTGAGCTCACACATGCACAATCTTGAAAAAACAGTGCTTTGACTGCATGGTGTAAACCTGCCTAAAATAAATTTCCCTCTGGTATCAAACCCTAGGTCTCTCAGTAAAGTAGATAATCTTTTGCATTGCTTTTATTTCACTGCAATCTGTTAGCATGAGGTTGGAACTAATGTTTCTTCCTACACATGAGATCAGGAACTGCAAAGCTATTGTATGAGAAAACCATTCTTCTATTTGTATCCATCAATGAATTTGAAACTGAAGTGTGCACGCTCAAAGTAGGCTTTAACCTTCATCTTAACTTTTTGAGTAGCTTTTTACATTAACATGCTGTAGCTGTCTCATAGTCTCATATTACTATCTGAATTTAAGACTGAAAGTACATCTAACTTCAGCAATTGCTTGTCACTCACCTGTTGAAATCTGCATTTATATTGCTAATTACAGCGAGCAATTTCTTTTCCCTAGCACTATGCCCACTAGACTACCTACCACTTACCTGAATTTTCAGAAACCGTTTTCCATAATAGGTCAAGAGAACTCCAGAATAATATCCTTTCTCCTAATGCAAGTGTTTTCTTCTTTAAAACTGCAATAGTTTCAGCAATTTCTCCTTTTTGTGTTTGTTCATGCTCCCTGGAGCTTGGTTTTAGATGAAATAGAAGCGTGTTGGATGGATGCCTTCTTTCTTATGACCTCAAATTGGCTTTAAACAGCCATTTAGGAACAATTCTTGCTCACTCTTATGAAACTTTAAAGACCATATGTGATTATGTGTTCATGCAACTTCTTAGACCAATAATTTTTACCAGGTATTGTTGCCTTCAAAAGTGGCTCTTTGGACATGCTGCCATACACAGCACACATATAACCATGTGTTTTCTTAAACATAATTTGTCAGATATTTTATGGCTGTCACAAAACCAGTATGTCTACTTTGAAATTAATGAAATTTTGCCTATATTCATGGGATGCTGCCATAGGGTTGTAAAATTGTCCAATAAGTGTTGATTTGGGATGAGGTGCTTTTAGGCTACTTTGCTGCATGAGTTATATTATCGTAGAATGGTTTGGGTTGGAAGGAACCTTAAAGGTCATCCACTTCCAATCCCCATGCCATGGGCAGGGACACCTTCCCCTAAACCAGGTTGTGCAAGGCCCCATCTAGACTGGTCTTGAACATATCCAGGGATGGAGCATCTGCAACTTCCCTGGGCAACCTGTTCCAGTGTTTAACGACCCTAATAGTGAAGGATTTCTTCATTACATCTAATCTAAATCTCTCCTCCTCCAGTTTGAAACTATTACCCCTTGTCTTATTACTACAAGCCCTTATAAAACATTCCTCCCCACCTTTCTTGTAGGACCCCTTCAGATACTGGAAGGCCAAGGTCTCCCCAGAGCCTCCTTTTCTCCAGGCTCTCTTTTGTTGCGGCCCAGGATACAGTTGGTTTTCTGGGCTGCGCTCACACATTCTTGGCTCATCTTGAGCTTTTCCTTTACCTGCAGCCCCAAGTCTTTCTCCTCAGGACTACTCTCAATTCATACTCCACCCAGTCTGTATTTGTGCTTGGGATTGCCCTGACCCAGGTTCAGGACCCTTCACTTGGCTTTGTTGAACTTCATGAGGCTGGCATGGGCCCATCTCTCAAGCCTGTCAGGATCCTCTAGATGGTCTCCCTTCCCTCCAGCATATTGACTGCACCAGACAGCTTGATGTCATACGCAAACTTGCTGAAAATGCACCTAATTCCACTGTCCATGTCACCAAAGAAGATGTTAAACTGCGTCAGTCCCGATACTGATCCCTATGGAACACCACTTGTCACTAGTTTCCACTTGGACATTGAGCCATTGACTGCAACTCTTTGAGCGTGTCCATCCAGCCAATTCCTTATCCACAAAGTGGTCCACCCATCAAATCCATGCCTCTCCAGTTTAAAGACTAGGATGCCATACAGATCGACAAAAGTAATGATCCTAATTTAGTTTGGTATTTCAGGTACAGGGCCTGAATAATCATCCAGAAGATTACTTCTCTGCCCACAGTGCCACTTTCTATAAGAGTATGCATTGTTCCTTTTGATTTCTTATTTTTAACTTTCTAACACTGCATATTGACACTATAGTACAGCTTGATATCTCTCTGAAGAGACTGATATATTTAGCATTTACATGAAATGGGAGAATCTTGATCCCATCCCTGAGCCCTCTATTTTAGATGAGTTTTGAATGACTGAAGCAATGCTTGGGAAAGGTGTGGGTTTGTTGTTTGCTGCAGGGCTGAGGCTATGGTCCTCCAGTGCTTGGATAGTCCTTGGAGGAAGTAGAGTGGTCCTAGAGCTGTGGCTAGGGATGGACATTTGCACAGATTGTAGTGTCTGGGATTTTCTTTGGGAGTTTAAAATGATTTTTTTTTTTTTTTCTAGTCTCCGATCTTTAATTTTTTTTTTCCACTTAACTCTAAGTAGTGTATTTTGATAGCAGCTGACATATGGAAAGCTGGGGGAAAAAAGTGCTTTGAAATGTAAGTAATGTTTGTCAGAAATAGAAACCATGTAATGATATGACAATAAACAAAACAGTTTGCATGGCCCCTTAACTATATTATTTGTTTTGACTCAGCTGCACTAGAAAACACCCATCCACAGACTCTGCTGGGCTTGTCAGTTATTTAAAATCACAAACTTTAAATCAATGCCATCAGCTCCTTCTTTCTGCTAAATAACAGCACAATCAAATGCTACCACCTGCAGATACTGTCCTGTATCTCAGGCCACCTTTCTGTTGAAGCCAATGATCAAGAGTGGTCTACAGATTCTAAAGAAGCTATTCAATATCTTTGTGGTTTTTGATTTGCGCATACTTAATCCCACCTTTAATTGGCACCTTTATATAGTCTAGGTACTGTAATAATAGAAAAATAAGGTTGTGAAAGACCTCAGGAAGTCTGTAGTTCGATCTCCAGCTCAAAAAAATTACTAACTGCAAAGTCTTTTGGGAAAATATTTTTTCCCCCCTTTCCCTCTCCCTCCATGTACCTAAACAGAGTTTTTCTTGCACAACTCAGTTGTTAGTCCTTGTGTTTTTACTGTGTTCTAGATTCTTGTATCTTCCTTCTTTTGGATAAAGATAACTTTTAAATTTAATAAAGTCTTCTCTTCTCCAGGCTAAACAACCCCTACTACCTCATCCTTTTGTGTGCATCTCTCCAGTTTCTCCATCTATCTTTTACCGGAGCAGGGGCGCAAAGCTACAGAAAGTACTGTGCCTATAGACTCTCAAATGCTGGAAAGAGAGGAGAGTAATTTCCCTTAACTGACTGGTCAAACTCTTTTAAAAGTAGTCAGCTATGCCGTTTACCATCACTGTCACTAAGGCACACACTAACTCGTCTTCAACTTCTCCGCTGGGATACTCAAGTCCCTTTTGGCTCTTCAGCCACTCAGCCCCCAGCCTGTTCTGTAACATGGGCTTACTTTGTCCAAGGCTCGCATCATCTGTCTGCTACTTTCTTATCAACATATTTCTCTAACTTCTTAACCCACCATCTAGACAAAAAGGCCAATGGCATCCTGGTTTGTATCAGAAATAGTGTGGCCAGTAGGAGTAGGGAAGTGATTGTGCCCCTGTACTCAGCACTGGTGAGGCTGCACCTTGAATCCTGGGTTCAGTTTTGGGCCTCTCACTCCAAGAAGGACATAGAGGTGCTAGAAGGTGTCCAGAGAAGGGCAACAAAGCTGGTGAAGGATTTAAAGAACAAATCTTCTGAGGAGTGGCTGAGGGAGCTAGGGTTGTTTAGCCTGGAGATAAGGATGCTCAAGTGAGACTTTCTTGCTCTCTACAACTCCCTGACAGGAGCTGCTAGTGAGGTGGGGCTTGGTCTCATCTCCCAAGGAACAGGACAAGAAGAAATGGCCTCAAGCTGCACCAGGGGCAGTGTAGATTGGATATTAGGAAAATTTCTTCCCTGAAAAGGGTTTTCAAGCACTGAAACAGGCTGCCCAGGGAAGTGGAAGGGTCACTATCCCTGGAAGTATTTAAAAGATGTGTAGATGTGGTGCTTAGGGGCACGGTTTTGTGGTGGGCTTGTCAGTGTTAGGTATATGGTTGGTCTTTTCCAACAAACAGTTCTATGATTCTAATACTTCTGGAGCAGGCTGTTCAGAGAGGTTGTGGTGTGTCCTTCTCTGTGGACTTTCAAAACACACCTGGATGTGGTCCTGTGCAACCTGATCTAGGTAAACCTGCTTTTGCAGGAGGGTTGCATGAGATATTCTCTAGAGGTCCTTTCCAACCCTTACCACTCTTTGCAGTTCTGTGATTTCCTGATTTTTTTTTTTTTTTTCAACCCAACTACGCTCATTAGGAACATGAGATAAAGTTCCCCTCACTACTCCTCCATTCCTTGGAAAGACAGCAAACTGAAAAAGTATCAAACAAATTCCTATACCTGCAATGGAAACTGAAAGGCAAATGTTGGAGACATGGGGTGCAAGTGAAACAATTTTTCATTCAAACACCCTATTGGTACCAAACTGTTAATGAACACCATATCAAGGGAATGATAGAATTCAAATTACCTGCTCAGATAACTACAGGGTTGGAAACCTGTCTGGAGGTGGTGCTTGTGGAAAAGATTAAAAGAACAGCTATGAGGGAAAAGAAACTAATTTGGAATCGTAGCTGCACTCAGAATCCTCATGTCCTGGTTAGTCTGATCAAGATTCTCCCTGCTTCAGATCCAAGGCTCTACATCTGAGCTATGACAGAAGCTGCATTTACTTGGAGAGAGGGAGACGTATTTAAAAAGAAAAAAAGCAAATGTCTTTAGTATGAGATATATATTTGGAATGAATTTTCTGCAGAAGCTGAGAAAGCAATGGCTTTGCCTGATAGATCTTCTCAAAAGGAACTATGGCTCAGAGAAGTATCATACTTGTCTTCATCTTTACAATGAAGCAATCCTGGAAGCAGATAAAGTGCATAGAATGAACACATAGAAAAAAAGGCATGTTTGCCAGTGAACAATAGCATCCGTTCAAAGCCAGAGAGAGTTGTTTCAGGCGGGTTTCTATGGTTTATTTTGTTAAACTTCCGTCTGATCACAGCTCAAGCTCAACAGCAGTTTAAGCTATGACAGCACAAAACCAGTCATTCTATTGTCCAGCTTATGTCAGCTTATTTGGGTTCAACAGAAGTGTTGGAGCCAGACCTGGATGCTGCTGTATGCGCTACGTGGATGCAGTTTAGTGCTCAACTTTCCTTTACAATGCCCAGATTTTAAAGTGTTTGGCTTTGTTTGTTTGTTTTTTTTTAAAAAAAAAAACTAGCTAAAGGGAAGGAAAGGGGAAAGGAATCACAACCTTTCCACTTGCTCTGTAAATCCATATGGTTTCCAAGGTAAAAACACATTGTGTTCATGGTAGTATGTTTTGATTTCTTAAGAAAAACATCTCCCTTTTGGATTGAACATACAGTGGAAACAAGGCACAGGACTTATTTTTATATACAGAGCAACTGACTTGCAGAAACCTCTTTTAATGAGTTTCTGTTATATACGCCAACAGGGCAAAAAATCTCAAGTGTAGGGCCGTAAATGAAGAACTGAGGAAGTAACACTGTCCCTATGGTCCCCATGTAGGTTAATTCCTAAACCCGAAGCACTGAGGTGTTTTCAAAAGCAGATACCCGCAGGAGGGCAGGCTTTCAAAAGCAGCTTCAGTACCTAAAGCTGCAAATAATGCCCTGTTCACTTTCCAGTGCACTAGAAAAGATTTTCTAATGATTGTTAAAATCATTAACCGTTATATGCTGTCACTTTGCTACCTCCAGGACCTAGACTATAGGTTACGTCCATGTGGTGGCCTGAAACTGGACCTTAACTCACTAATAAGCTTTCTGGGAAACAAATTCAGGGCATGATTTAGGAGTCAGGACATTGCTGAGGTTGCTTCCAACAGTTTGCAATCGGCTGTTGTTTTTCAGACACTATAGCCACATAACTTTTTCCAAGGCCGTTAGCTTTTGGGGCTGTAAATCCTAGAGGCTATACTGAATTTGGAATATAGCTATAACCATGGCTTCTTTGACTACGTCTGGGCCTCCTGAGAGAAGTCTGTAATTATTTATTTACTGAATTTCTTGACAGAGATTCAGACTAAAATCTTTTTTGCAAATTTCAGCTTGCTATGTTTGTTGGCTAAGCCCCTTAAAACATTTGACACATCAGATGGATGATTGTGAAGTCTAAAAAATATGAGTAGTACCTGGTTGGTTGTCTGGAGCCGCAGAATAATAAACAAAATTCTGAAAGAAACAGAAGGTCAGAAAATGCTTACTGATATCTGATGTTTTATACATAAAAAAAACATGGGCATAACAGAATTCATTTATTTAGGCAGCAAGGCTAGGAGCAAAGGAAAGAGTAACTTAGATGGGAGAAGGATGAGCTGTGAAATGAGCAAGCTTTAAAAAGAGGAAGAAATCATCATGGGAAAGGTGTAAATCTTAACAATTAAAAAAAATTAAATTTTATTATGTTGCAAAAGAGACACTACAGAACACTGAAACACTTTTCTGATTAATGGCTCTCTCTTAAATCTGCAGTCCTCAAATTTTTATTTTTTTTTTTTTTTTTAATTCTACATTTTTCATTTATTTAGGTTGTAGAAATCACATAGCCAATGGTCAACACAGTGTTACCTGCAGAGTTACCTGCAGAAATGTGACTCTGTCTTCCTGCACATGCATTACAATGGGAATGTAACTCACGTTTCCTTTTGAGCCCTGGTTATATGAGTATTTCTTTCTTATCTCATACAAAAAAAGTAAGAGCTTCGTATTCAGCAGGGAGTAGAAAATTATGGATGTGGCCTGTATAATATTATCCTCTGATCATACCTTAAAATCTATAGGTATTAAATGAAGGGAAGAAAATAAAGGCTCTGCATGTCCCTAGTTGTTTGAATCCATGATCAATGGGATCTCTCATATCAAATTCAGCAGCACAGTGTTAATCAAGGTCAGTATCTCTTCTTTGCAGTGATGAAGCGTCATGTCAGAGAAGACATATTTCTTTGATTGTTTGTATTATTCACATCTGATAGGGACTGAAATCACTCATGACCAGTTAGACACTCCAGGCTGAGGCTGTTTAAATGGATGTTGCAACTTCAGCAATGCCTAGAGTTTGGCTTTTGCAGCGTATACAGAGCGTGGGATTTTCTGTGAGATACACTGGAGTTTTAAGGATGGGAGGTTGCCACTGGGCACATTTCCTTGATTTGTCTGTTTTGATCTTCCCTGTTTGAAACACTAAAAGTCAGTTTGAGGGTGAGAAACAGAGTTTTCCAGGTGCCCTTTTCTCTACCTGGCCTTTAAGGAAGGTCTCTGTTGCACAGATTTGCTGAGAGGGAGAAAAAATGTGGCTGATAATTGTGTGAGTTTATTATTCAAAAGCTACAGGTCATGGGCAGCAGCACACCAGTGGAAAGTAGTATACTTTAACTGTTACTGAGAGGTCTATGGAAGACCTTTCAGAGTCCTCCAAAGCTGAGAAACTGGTGTGGGTACAGCAGAGAGGGTTGGGGACTGGAGTACAGGATGCTTGTGGATGGAATAAGAGAAGTTCCAAGAGGAATTATAACAACCTTTCTTCCACTGCCTATGGAGGCATGGAGAGAAGACAGAAGCAGAGTCTTCTTGAGGTTGCACAGTGAAAGGTCGAAAGGCAAAGGTGGTAAGTTTCAACAATGCAGACTCTGATTAGATATTAGGAATATTTTTCCCCCTCATCATAGTTTTTACACATAGGAACAGGGCCCCAGCAAGAGGGGACAATGGAATCACAGACCCTGCTGATTTTTCCAAACTCAGCTGCACACTTTCCCATGGAATCTGATTTATCTTTGAGGTTGCTCCTGCTTTGAGCAAGAGTTTTCAGAATGGACCTGTGAAGGTCACTTCCAGACAACTGTTGTCTGATTCTGCTATTCTGATTGTATGTAACCTCTCCTGGGAAAAGGAAGATCCCTCTGAAATAAAAAGTGGTATTGGAGAAGCAGTGAATGCAATGGTTTTTAATTATGAGGATGAGATCAAAGGGCTTTTGTCAGCTCCATTCAGAGTAGTTATATATGACATAGTACAAAAGTCAAGAAAACAAAATTTGCAGGGGTCTATAAATACTTGGGTGATCTCAAGCGGCTTTCCAAAGTATATATATCTTCTGTTAATAAACCAAGTTTTTCTAATTAGTGTAAGTGACCACAAAACACTAACCAAAGAGCACAAATTAGAGAAAGCATAGCCTAATTTAATGACTCTGGAACTTATTACCTGCCTACATGTAGTCTGACATAAGGCAAGTATTGACTAAATTATGTGCATTGAATGAGAAGTCTGGTGCTTTTGTGCCAAGTGGAGGAATGAGGCAGGGAGGACGGTAGAAGAGAGGGGAAACTTTGGCTTGTGCTGAAGAAGCTCATTTACCCCAGATCTGAAATCCATATGCTTGTTAACTAGGAACTGGCTACAACCCAACATGAAAAATGGAGTTTACATTGTGCGTGTGAACCAGCAATTTGCATTGATTTGCACATGATTTGTGTCTAATTTGCTAATCATTAAACTCCATGTGATATGTAAATAGGTGAAAAGTTAAAACCGAAGTTTTTAATTAATTTACTTTGACAATTTAATCTCATTGGCAAGGGTTGCCTTCTCTTACACAATCTGAGTATACTCACGTTCGCCTGCCATGAAAGGCTTACAAAAAGCTCTTTTACTCATTCTTTCCTTCTACGGGTACTGTCCAAAGGTAGATTGAACTATAGCAGTGACCTGGGTTTTTTTAGGGTGTTTTGAGGTACTTAGGTTATTCCACAGCCATTTATGTGACTTGTGGTCCATCTACAGGTGAGACTGCCCAGTACAGCTAATTATTACTTTGAGATACCTGAAAGACCGATGGGACGCAGAGCAGCAAATGTAGGAATGGCAGAAGGAAAAATAGCTGCCTGCAAACCAAGCTTGGTGTTAAGGTGAGCAGGATCAGGCTGAAAATCTCCAAGCAGGCCTTCTAATATTTCAAACAAATACATATTGTGTACCTATAGTAATGAGAGGTGACTGAAACGATGTTTGATGCTATCAGTGCCTCAGCTATTTTGGGTGATTTCAGGATCATGACAGAGGTGTTATTACCAAAGCTGTAACAAACAAAAGCCGACTTGTTTCAAAGGGGGTTTGACCTCCTGTTAAAGAAGGCCCTGTCAGAAATGTGTGCAAAAACTAATACACTTAGTTGACTGTAGAAACATGTAAAGTTTTCCTGATACCCTAGGAGACAAAAATGGTATGTAAATGAAGTTGTTTCATGTGTGGGTTGGTTTTCTTCTTTAGTGTGTTTTGGGGTTTTTTTTTCTTTCTTTGAAAAAATTATTCAAAGCTTTTTAACAACAGAACAATTCACAAACTGGAGTGACTCAGTGAATGGAGCACTGGATTATTAAAAAAAATTAATGGATTTTCTCCAACTTGCTTTGCCAGCAGGGCAAGACACAGGTAAGAGCATAGGAAAAATCTTTATTTTAACTGAAGGATATAGAGATAGTATAGGGCATATGTTGTGTGGTATGTGTATGTATGTTACAGCCCGGGAGCCCAAACATGTTAAGAGAGATAAAAATTCAGTGGTGATGTGTAAGCAGATACTGGACAGGATGCAATGTAAGATAAATATCTGTTCCATATCAGGCATACTTGTATTTTATATGGATTTGTACTAAATGTGCAGCAGGTAAACATATTCAGATAAAATTAATGTGAAAATAAGTTAGCACAGACCATGAAGTAAGTTACATTTACTTTATCAGTCTGTAGGCAGCCTTTAAGTTTTGAGGTTTTTCTCTGAAATACTGATTCAGAGAAGGGTGCAGAATATATAAGGCATCTCACTTAGGGAAGGATACTTTTCGGGGTCACCTCACATAACATGACTCTTCTTGACTAATATCAAGGCCAAGTGACCACGTTCCTATAAACCCTGTCTGGAACACTGCCACACTGAGAAACTGAACTGAAATTCTTGCACTTTTTGAACTTTTTCGCTTTAGTTCAGGGAATATCCATGCTGTCATCTAGTCCTGAGTTGCAGCATACCAGATTTTGCATCCAAGCTGTGGAAGATCTTGTTTCTGCTCACCAAGCAGCTTTCCAAAATTTGGTTGGTTTGTTCAGAGAGCAGCTTCAGGTTCTGGCTGTCTTTGATAGAATTAATAGGGTCAGATGTTCCTACAACCTGCTCCTCAAAGACCATTTTGCCCTATTCAGCTCCTGTTACTTATAACTATATTACTGGAATCATAATTTCAGTGCCATATATGAATATCTGTAAGATTATTTGGTAAGGTTGCACCCAGCAGAAGAATTTTCTGGCTTATTTTTAATTACCCTTTACTTCCAAATGCCAAAATATAGACCTAATGAAATAAAAACAGGGAAGAATAAGTATGAAAGGCTGATCAGACTGTCTCCATTGACATTACAAAGTTTAACATCCTCCCCATCCATGCAAAATAAACATTTTCTCTTAAACAGAATTGTAGTAATGACCATTTTCAGTAGGATTGCAACAGTTATGACAAAGGTCCTTTTCAATGTCTTTGAAAATCAGACTGAATTATTTGTCTCCGTAACATTTCCAATTGAGTTAATTTAGGACAAAGGAAAATATTTGTCAGTTAGGTATAGATATTTCCACAGAGAAAAGGGAATGGCTCATTACTATTCATTCATATTTACTTTGTCATGTAATATTTTTTTAAGCCTTTAGTAGAGACCTAAAAGCTAATTTTAAAATGTTGCAGGCTTTGTTTTGCAAATGACAGAGAATCTGCTTTGCATAACAAACTTAAATATCCAACACTACTTCAAATCAGGAAAGCTGAAAGGACATTTTTAAAAAGTCTTTCTTATTCACAACACCTCTTTTCTTAATTGTAGTAGGTTTTCTTATGTAGGGCAGAAGTTGTTACTGAACAATATGAAAATGATAAATTTATCAACATGGGGGAGGAAAGATTATTGATTTCTTTTGAATATACCAGTATCTTTACGCTTTCTTGTTCAATATACCACTTTCTGTGCACTTGAAGTACTCACTTTCTTCACAGTGCAAGATGGAAATACACAGGTCAGTCTTCATAATAAAGTAAAAGTATCTTCAAAGCAATTCTCTCACTGCTGTGCTCAGTTTATGTATCTTTTAGTTGTTGTTTAAGGCCGTATTTCTGCTTTTCAGTAAGAATAATTATTTTTCAAAGCTGTTGCCCAACCCAGTCAGTTAATCTGTTTTTCTTTTTTCTGAAGCATTGCATTAGGAAGAGAGGGATATTACTCTGCTTACCACCCACAGCAGAGATCCTGCTCCCTTCAAAATTATCATTGCAAATGATTGCAGGGTGATTATTAGTGGAAAAAACAATTGTCTGGACCAGTAGAAAATCTGAAATGCCAGACCCCAAAACAACAACAGCTTCAAAATGCTCACTTGTGAAGTTGCCAGATTAACTCCTTTTTTCCTGGCTGTAATAATGACTTGTCAATTTAACTTCACACTTCAGTTGTTACCCACAATGTCAAGTGGAACAAGATGGTGAAGACATGTGAATTAAGAACATTGCCTTGGTTGCTGAGGGCTTTTAGTGGGTTTTTTTTGAAAGCCAAATATGTTATGAGTTAGACGCTTAACATGTATCAACATCCTCTAACATTATTTCAGAGGTTTTTCAACTCGATGTATTTGGACTGCTTAGAAGAAGCAGTCCTGAGGTTATCTGAAATGCAAACTCAGTACTTTCAATTTGTGTGTGAATGAAAAGAAAATGGGCCTGCAAACACGATGCCTACACATAGAAAAAACACCAGTTGTGATTTATTCAAAGCCAAGGGGAAAACAATTACCTACTTGTATTTATTCCTGCATTCTGTGACATAAGAACTTCCAGGCAAACGGCTGAAAAATACAGAGAACTACCTATGCTGAGCAATTCTGAAATGTCTTCAGAGTGTGGGAACTGGCAGCTGATTTGAAGAAAAAAAAACAAAAGAAACAAACAAAGACCCAAACACACTTCTAGGTCAAAACTGAGACAGGGGTACAGGAATTCCATTCAATGATCTAGAAACTATGTCCAAAACTTGTCTTTCTGGTGTTAAAGGACCAAACAGCTTAGTGTTTATTTTGAAAGGAGTCAAGAACACAACATATACTTAGCTGTTTATAAATGAAATTGCAAATATGAACATCAAGCTAAGGTTTGAAAGACTGGGTTTATGCAAATTCTCATTTCAATGTTGCTATAATCACAGTCATGTTGGACTAAGATGTATACCTAATTCTACACTGCAAACTAAGACATGAATGGAATCATGATGTTTCAGATGAGATTTTTAAAAAGCTCATTGACATTAGAGGGAACTATTCCAGCTCTAAGGCCAAAGGGAGATAAATCTTTGGTAAGTGCTTTGGAACTCAGAATTTTCTGCCTTTGGCTTACAAGTTCACAAGTTTCCCCTGGCTGATGGGCCATCTCATCTGGCTTGCAAGACAAAACGAGCTGGGCCTATGCAATTTCTTATCCCTGAGAACAAGGACATATTTTGTCAAAGCTGTATCTGGCTTCAATCTTTTCTAGAGCCCTTGCTTTCCTTAAAGAAAGAACAGTCCTAGGTAGTGTTTTTTCTGATACCACTTGTTGTGATCTGTAGAACTGGGTATTAAGTGGCTGAAAGGAGGAACAGGACATCTGGAAAGGTTAAAGCACTGACATTGCATGGAGGGTACCTGCAGTTCTTAGCTTCTGGTTTCTGCTGGGACAGTTTATTGTGCAATATCAGGTTGCTGCCTCCTCTCTTTCTCAATTCAGTCTTCTAGCTAATACAACTAGTTACTAGCAAAGATAAGTGGCTGCTAAGAGTAAATGAGAAGAGACTCCTCTTGATTTCAGGGAATAAAACCATGGACTAAGTTCTTTTGTTACACACACCACACTTGCCCCATTAGCTGTTCCCCTTCACAGATGAAATAAGAAACTTTGACAGGATGTGGACACATTTATTTTTACAAAAGATCACTGCTGGCCACACTAGTGTTGATACAAGCCAGTTATCGTTCCCCTGTCCTCAGCACTGGTGAAGCTGCTTCTCAAATTATATTTGGTTTTGGGCCCCTCCCTAGAAAAGGGGCATTGAGATGCTGGAGCATGTCCAGAGAAGAACAACAAAGCTGGTAAAGGGTCTAGAGCACAAGCCTTATGAGGAACAAGTAAGAGAACTGGGGTTGTTGAGCCTGGAGAAAAGGAGGCTCAGGGAAAGACTTTCTTGCACTAAACTCCTTGCAAGGTGGGGATTGGTCTCTTTGCCCAAATAATGAGTGATAGGACAAGAGGAAACAATGTCAAGTAGTGCTGGGGAGGTTTAGATTGGGCATTAGGAAAAACTTATTTCCCAAAAGGGTTTTCAAGCATTGGAACAGGCTGCCCAGGGAAGTGGTGGAGTCACCGTCCCTGGAGGTATTTAAAAGATGTTTAGATGTGGTGCTTAGAGACAGGGTTTAGTGTTGGTCTTGGGAGAATTAGGTTTATGGTTGGACTTGATAACCTTAAAGGTCCATTCCATCCTAAATGATTCTAGGATTCTATAGCTCCTCAGTCTGAATGATAGGAGAAATTGTGTATGATAAAGTATGCAAAAGAGGTTTCAGAGTGGACTCTGCATAGCTTGAGTCAATCAGTAACATGTCAAAGGACCTAATGCTTCACCAGTAAATTCATCAGAAGCTTTTGTCTTCACAGAGGTGCAACACCAAACCTTTGAGTCTGAGATCAGTTTGAATCCTGCCAGCAATGTCTCATGAGTCTTATGGTTGTCCTTCCATTTCACTTTCTTGTGCCTTGCAGCCATTGAATGTTGGACTATTTAATTGATTTAACAGTAGATTGATTGGCATATAATGCAAATCCTGACCTTGATAAGGAAAAGCTTTTACTTTTTGACTTTTTTTTTTCCACTTGCCAACATAGCAATTAATATGTACTTAATAGAATCCAAAATTAGTCACTCCTGAATGTAATTATGTGCTAATGATGCAATTATTTTATTTTATATAGGCAGCAAAAAAATTGTAAAGTACTTCAATTATAGTTTCTTTGAAAAATCAAGTCAACTACTACTTGACTTAAATAATCATTTATGAAATAATTTGTCACTTGACATTTTAAAACTTTAGGTATTTTTACAGAATTGTTATTGTGTATCTAACAAAGCTCCTTTTTGTTTATCTGGGATTTTTTTCCAGTATTATAAACTTGATATGATTTTTATCTTCAACATTTGTCTGGCAGATTATTTGTTTATATAAATTAATTATTAAAAGATTATTATATATTTGTCTGAGTCCTAGCAGGTTTGGTTGAGTTTGAAATAAATCTCTTAAAAGTAAGATTTGAAGAAGGGGACTAGAATAATCCTATGTGTAAATGAGGCTCATTATATCAGTACATTATGTGTCTGATGCTTAATTTCCTCTTTGTGCTTTCTGAATCTGTTGGCCATTGTTGCTCCATTTGGCAGAAGTGGCAACATCTCCAGATAGATAAAGGCCAGAACTTTTGTGAAAACTCTAAGCAGGCAAACAACCCAAAGTAATGCCTCCAACCAAAGAAAAGCTATATAAGCTCAGTTTATTCTGTTTGGCCAGCCAGTGTAGCAATTAACAAACACTTACTTCTTGCTGATTGATGTATAGGTATCTTAAAACCAGGTACAGCTCCCCAGGGAACAGTCTGAGTCCATGACAAGGCAGATGGAGCACTGCAGTGGCTTGCCTTATACTGAGAATTGCAACAGGGAAAACATTTTGGGAATGGATGATGAAGGAAAGCAGTAGGAGATAGGACTCAAATCCACAGGAAGCAGGCTTCCTTAGTTCAGCTCCTTATGAGTTATTTTAATTCTTCTCTAAAAGATGTCTCTGCAGTACTTTATCTCCATAACAATAGAATTCAAGACAGTATCTGCTGTGCTCAGATGGAAACTCTCATTTGTGTACAGGAAACAAATAGCGCCAATCAAATAGCACTTATGACCCTTTCTGCATAATACTATGGTAACGTGGTTCTGATTTACTATTAGTTGGACAACACTGGTAATTAGGAGCTCAGATGAATTTGAGACCTTGCTACCATAAACAATATAGGAAGACAATGTTACACTGTTCAATAGCTGCGAATCTAAGGCAGAAAGGGGTAAATGATAAACCTAAAGTTTTAAGTGCTTGTTGACTCTAGCCTTTACTAAGTCTTTATTAGGCTGAGGGACTTGGGTTTGTTTAGTCTGGAGAAGAGAAGACTGAGGGGCAGATCTCATCCACACTTATAAATGCTTAAAGGGCGGATGTCAGGAAGACGGGGCCAATCTTTCTTCTGTGGTGCCCAGTGAGAGCACAAGAGGGAGTGGAAATAAACTTGAGCTTGGGAAGTTCCATCTAAACATGAGGAGAAACTTTTTTACTTTGAAGGTGGTAGACTACTGGAACAGGCTGCCCAGAGAGGTGGTGGAGTCTCCGTCTCTGGAGACATTCAAAACCCGCCTGGACATATTCCTGTGTAACCTGCTCTAGCAGGGGGTTTGGAGTAGATGATCTCCAGAGGTCCCTTCCAATCCTACCATTCTGTAATTCTGTTGATATTAAATAAATTTTTATCAGTATCAGAAATCAGGCAATATGAAGGAGTTCACATTTACTAACAAGGATTTTGCCAAACACTTTGTAGATCCTGCATAGAAAAGCAGGATTGAAGCTCTGGCCCATTTCACAAGAAGGATAGCTGGCTTCTCTCTTCCCAAAGGAAGATTTTTTTGATCACCCTCTTGAGATGTGCTTGCTACTATTTGCTCTGGATATGGTCATACTTTCAGAAGTTTTAGCATGAAGAATTTTATGCCATTCTTGTCCGTAAATGTATGGCTAGGAAGAAAAGGGAGATGTTCCTGGCTTCCTTGATCCCATCCAACAGCTGTGGGTCTAGATAGTGCTCCCTGAGGGGCTGTCTCCTATATCTCAGCATTAGTTTTTGATCTTTCCTAAATGAGGTCGTGGTGGTGGTGTGTATGTATCATCTGAACTTTTAAGTTGAAAGAAAGAGGCTATAGGGGTTGGATCTTTATCAGCTGCTGCACGAAGAGCTATATTGTAGGGACTCTGATGATACTGCTAAATACAAAAATATTCTCTACCATCTATCTTTTCCTTCAACGCCTCCTGCAATCAGCTCCCTTATTCTGTTTTTACCTCACTAACTCATACTGCTGTGATTGACTGGCAGATAGAGACCACAGCACTGCAATCAATAGAGCACTTAGATTTCCAACGACATTATTAACATACTTTTAATAAACAACAAAGTTAACTTTCAGCTGACATTTATGACTGCGTACTGAAGCAAAACACTTAAACTGTGATTACACAGACCTCTTATTGGATGCAACTGTCTTCTATACCTCTGCTTTACACATTCCATCTCAGACACCACTTTCAGGACTTGTCTCCTGCTGAAAAGCTCTAAAATGTTTTGCCTTCTGATGTTGAAAAATACACATACGCTATTTTAATTGAGAGCTAGTCAGTAAAAAAACCAAGGAGCTCAGAAACACACAGACATAAGGATGTGGTGCAATTTTCTTAGTTTGTGCAGTTTGGGAACTTTGCAATGTTTATTTTATTTTAGAGTATGTTTGCATTGCAAAGACACTTTAAGTAATTACCATTCAGATTTGAGGCTTTCTTTTTGTAGATACTATTTATCTTTTTTCGTGGGATTTTTTCTTTTTATAGATGGAGAAAAAAGATTTCCCAGGAAGATGGTTTAAAAGCTAAAACATTTTGGCAACTAGGATGGCACAAATGGGATTGCTCGCTTGTGAAAGATATTAGAAGCAAGCTTGGGATACAATATGCTTGCTAGCTCTTGTTAAAATCTGACCAAATAAACAATTAAGGTATTTTTTACATCACTTTTTTTTTTTTTTTTTTAAAGGTCAGCATTTACTTGTAAACTGCAGAATCACAGACCCAGGGGTTGGGAGAGACCAGTGATAGAGACCCTAAAACCTCTCTGCACAACCTATTCTAGAGTTCAATTACCTTTGCAACAAAAAAGTTTAAGTGGAATTTCCTGTATTTCAGCTAGTGTCTGTTGTCTCATGTCCATTCACTGAGCACCACTGAGAAAAGCTGGGCTCTCTTTTGTGAGAAAATACCTGACAACTGCTGTCTCCAAGCTGTGTTTTCAGGCTTTTTGCATTTTGGGAAAAAGAATTGCAGTTATCTTTTCATTTCATTTTGCCATTGCTTTTTCTTTTGAAAGTATAAGGAGAAAAAAATTGCCTATATGTAAGTGGCCATGGAAGGAAGGATATGGTGGGAGGAGAAGCTTCACCTTAGTTTAGCAAATTTAAATCCCATTCCTAGAGAGGAAAAGAGTCTATTTTTGTAACAGAGGAGGATTTCAGGGTTGATAAGATTTGGGGAACTGTTAAGTGTTTAAATGTTTAAGCTTTTACTCCTTCTAAGGGTAAAAAAAGAATAGGAAAGAAGAATGGAAAAAAAGCACACTTAAGAATGTGAAACATTTTTTTAGGAAATGTCAGAAGAAGGTTTTAAACTCCAGGAAAAAAAAAAATCCGGAGCATAAGAAAAAGAAACAAATTTAGTGGCATATATTTTAAAAACACTGTTTCCTTTTTACAGCAGTAAACACATAGTTTGACTAAGTATCTGAATTTATTTTTATGTTTGTTATTTTGTGGTTGAGAGTTACTCCCTGCTGAATAAGGACACAAAAAATTATGGATGTATATTGGAAATATTAAACAATGTTCAATACTAAATACACTTTAATGAAGGGCAAAAGATTTTTTTTTTTTCCTACTACTATTTTCCCTATGTCAATTGTTTAGTACTGGGTAGACCAAGATTTGAATTATGTCACAGTGGAAATAAGTAACTATGCTGTCCACTAAAAGAGGTTTATCTCACTTGCTGATATTAATCATTCAGACACGAAGTCAAACATTCCACCTGCAATCTGTGTTAAGATATTTGGCCTTTCTGTACTGTTAGACTTTTCTGTGAATAAATCCCTAGGATCCTTTGAGTTTTGTGATTTCTTATCTTAGTACTGGTAATTCCAAGTTTAAAGAAGTTTATTCCTAGGTTTCACAGTTTGAAAACAAAAATGCGAATTGTTTTTTTTTAACATACAGCAAAGGACAGGGAAGGGAAGGTAAAATTGTTTCTTGGCAAAGTAGGAGCCTAATATAAGTGTATTGAAAGAAATCAGAGAACGCCATCACAATACATATAATTTTGAGTTAGGAAGTTATATGCTTACTTTGATAGTAAGTTAATGCAGGTCCAAAGAGTCGTCTATCTGAGTAGGAAGGATGCATGCTATTACTATTGACATTTGGCAGTTGGCAATGACATCATGGATTAATTAGATTGGCCAAAGGTCTCTGAAGATGTTGGCAGTAATGTCATCTTTGCTGAATGTTGATCTAGTTTCCCAGCTGAAGATCATATTTCAGTTCAAGAATAAATAATTTTTTCTTTCCACTGAGAGAGCAAATACATATTCAAGCGTGACTGAAAAGAAGCTCCTTTTTCATCCAAAAAAAAGTTTTCTCTCCATGATCAGCTGATTTCTGAACCTTCTCTTTTTTTTTCTTACTGTATTTTTAAATTAAAATGTGGAGATTTAAAAGTCATTGTAAGATATAGGCTTGTACCTTTGGTGAAAGAGGAGGCAGGTCTTGCCTGTAGAAACTGTTGTCTCCCAAGAGCTAGAAAGACCCCATGCTTCCACAATAAATGATAATCTTTAAGATGTGAGCTTGTTCTGCTGAGTAACTTCTGATTTCTTTAGTTTGGTCTCTTAATCTGTTTTTTACTGAACATTGATTTCCGTTCACTGCTTTTCTGGAAGTACTGTAGCAAAGATTATCTTTCAATACACTCTGAGCATGAGTGGCTTAGTAAAAGTCTCTCATCTTATTAGAGGTTTATATTCTTACAGCAGACTCCCTTTTTCTTGTAAGACATAGGCTAGTACTGCAGACAGGTATATCTACAAAGTCTTTCTTAACTCTTTAGGTAGCTGCTTGCAAAGACCTTGAAACCTGCACATATTTGAAATAAGAGATACGGAAAATATCTTCATATTTTGCTTCAAATATTGTATCAAGGTTTCATTAAGATGATTCCTTTTCATTAAGATGATTCCTATCAGACCAGTTTTGGAAAAGATTTTATGTAATTCTTGTTTGAAATCTACTGGGAAGGGATTCTTTTCATAATAAAGTGGGGTGGTGGGCAGTGTAAAATTAGTTAAGTGGATTCAATTAACTAATCAGGTAGACTGATGTGTGATTAAACAGATTGTGTCCAGGAAAGCATACTAATTACATCAAAGTATTGCTTTAATCCCAGATAAATCTAATTAATTTTAGCTTACTCCAGTCTCTGATGTCATATTTCAATTTTGTGTCAGAATGATTGTATGATGCTCAGTTCTAGACTGGTGACACAAAGGAACTCAGTATGTCCAAATCAAGTGACCAGGGAGAAATATTTGAATTAGGGGTGAGGAACAAAATCCCTGAGAGCATCAGGGTGCTTGACGTGCATTGTGCTGCCTGAATCCAATTGCGATCCTCAAAACTCATAACCAATTTACTAAGGTTTTTCTGTGTGCTCAGTGCAGTATTGTAGAGAGATGCCTGTGTTATCTGTGAATGAATTACTGCCAGTACTACAACCCATATGTGTTAGATTAGCACTCGTCCTTGTCTGATGGACTACTGGAAAGCAGAGTTAAATAACCTGGGTCAACCTACACAGCTTTGCATTGTGGAATGTCCATAGCTGTTCCACTGCTCTTTTGTATGCCCAGTACCAATCCCTCTTGGTGGGGCTGAAGATAATAATGTGTGAGCCTCTGGTATTCCTTCTGCTTAGGTCTGCTGTAGGGTCTGAACACTGCTGGAGTGAGCACTGCAAACCTAGTCTGTATTGTAACTTTAGCCCACTTCAACTCAAAAAGACCCAAATTTTTGTCAAATCCAAGTGAAGCTGAGCAGTGTCACTGTGCAAAAGATATTTTAATGTTATTTGGAGGGATTGAAGCATGAGCTTGCCTCTTTGAGACAGGGGGGAAAACTGAATTCAAACTCTTTTTTTCAGGAAAGTTTTCTTTGTGTTTTATAGAAAAGGTCATCACTGGTCTTCCTGTAGGGTGATGTAGTGCAAAGGTGCTTCTCTCTGACTCCAAGATGGTTTTGGTAATTCTGTAGCTTACCAGTACAAACAGGAACTTTTAGATCCATAAGTTGTGACCTTTCCATTACCGAACCCCCAAAACTCTGTGGAGCAGCAACCCCCACGAGGGAAAAGCTGGAAGTCATTTTGGGACAGCATTTCTGAGAACATCACTTAGATTGTAGGTCTCCAATCTGCCACGTGGGCACTTGAGTCCCAGTGACAGACAGATTTGTACACATCAGTTGTCATATCTGTCTCTCTGCTCAACCTGGAAGCTATTAAAAATCCTGTAAAGAGGCAATTTATAATTAGAAGACAGTGGGAGTGTGATAAAGCATCTGCCTAGCATTAGCCTAAGTAGTCTGCATATCTGGATACGCACACAGCCTTTACATTGCTCTTATTTCCATTTTTAAAAATTTTTAGAGCAGATGTGAGGATTTCCTGCCTTGGTTTGAAATATTTGGAAGTCCAATAGTCTTAACAAGAGCAAGAGCTACAACAGTTTAACAACTGTGTATCAAGAAACTTTGGAATCTCAGTTGTCATGATTAATAAATCTGTAAGGGAAGAGAAGAGCCACTGGGCACCTATGAGGAAGGTTGGACATACATGTTAAACAAAGCCACTACATGTGGGCTGTGTATGATGTCTTGGGCAAGTATTTATGTTTTAGAAATCTCAGTATTTTGCTCTGATTTACTGTTGCATAAACTAAAAGGATTCCAAATGCCTATGCAATGATACCTTTGTTGAAAGACCGTGGAGGATGCTAAATCAGATTAAATTTCTTTAGTTTTGCCTATAGGCCTTTGGCTGAGTCAGAGGCTGAATTCTAGTGGCAATACAAGTGTAGAGCAATAAGCCCCCATTGCAATGCAGCTGTCTTAAAAACCTTTTGGGAATGGTGTATTAAGAAATAAAAATATAAATTTCTTGAGAAGCAATAAAATAAAATACAGTTTACCTGCTTGAAAACCCAACTGCTTAAAAAAAAAAAGAACAACAACAGCTAGGGGTTTATTCATAAGTCATGTAAAAGGCTAAATTGATTTGATCAAAGAAATAGCAGTTACTCTTCCTTCTCTCAGCCTCTCTCCATGTAGAATGAAGGCAAACAGTGGAAAGGAAAATCTTCATCTTTAATTTGAACTTCATCAAGACCTGACAGATCCATCTGCTTCATTCTTTGAGAGAAGAACACATGCTAATGATTCTGATTTCATTAATCATTAAAAAACACATTATCCCAATTTGATGACATCACAGAATATCACACACAAAACATTTCTACATATACTGTCTTGCTCTTAGTTAATATTCCTGTCTTTTGTGGAATTACACCAATCATGAATTTTTCCCTTTCCTAGTTTTGATTATGTTTCTTCATTTATAATTTTATTTTATTTGCCTTATTTATTGGATATTTTTTAATGCTTCCAGGATAAACTCTGATTGCCTTTTAACCATCAACTTTTCATAAGGCTCTCTATTAAAATCAAACAAATTGCATCCAGATGAAATATGTTCATAGCATTAAGAACCAACCTTGGTTCTCTAAACTTTTTTATCAAACTCCTAGTTTTGATGCCAACTTTCTGAAAGATTAGTGAACTCTTGTTAACAAAAGTTGTGACTTGAGGGTGTATCTTATATAGGGATTTAGAATGAGACTAACTCAGATTAAACGGAGTGTCTCATTCTGGAAACATGGGGATAACAAAGTGAACAATCGTGTATTATTGCTCTGATTTCAGATCTGGTAATTTTTTATCATGGGAGTTCAACCATAAAATAGGTTTGGTTTTGTTTGTAGTTTTCTGGTTAGGAAAGAGGATGTTACAGTATGGAAACAAAGTACATGGCCTCTCATGAGAAAAAGGCAGGGGGAGATCTGTTCTTGAGGGTCTGTAGCGACAGGACAAAGGTTAACAGTTTTAAGCTAGAAAAGGGTAGATGTAGGTTAGACATTAGGAAGATGTTCTTTAACATGAGAGTGGTTGATCACGGGAACAGGTTGCCCAGAGAGGTGGTGGAGGCCCCATCCCTGGAGACATTCAAAGTCAGGCTTACTGGGGCTCTGAGCAACCTGACCTAGGTTGAGATGTCCCTGTTTATTGTAGGGGCGTTGGACTAGGTGGCCTTCAGAGGTCCCTTCCAACCCAACACATTCTATGATTCTGATTCATCTCCTACCCACTAAGCCTATTGCAGTATATAGTAAAGGAAAAAAAAATAGTCACACCATACGACAGGAAAAAGAATGTGCTTCCAAACTTAATAATTTATGTTCTCCACATAGATCACAGCATTAGTGTTAGAGCTGATTGAAAGTTGCAAGTCGTGTTCACATACCTCATTGTCTGGAATCTTCATTACCAAAACCTCCTCTCCTCATGCCCCGGACAATGTTTGTCTTACCCCTACAATTTACTTCAAAGGCTCCTGTAAGATGTTCTTCTTACATCATTACTCTGATTGTACTACCCATTTTTTCATGTACAAGAGCCCCCCTTTTCCACATCAAACTGAATATATTTGTTTGTTTAAAGGTCCTTTCTTATTTAGCTTCTATTGAGCTTCTTGGTTTTTTTTAATATTGTGTGAAGTAGTAATTCTAGTCTAATTAATTTTCCTATTTCTTCTTTTTTAGTTGTTATACACAGGCAATTTGCAAACAAAGTCAAATGAGCAGAGAAATTGTAGTCTGGCCTGTTCACTCAGCACTAAATCATCTCCAAGCTAATCCACATAGTGTTCTTTCCTGTTCATTTTTTTGTCAACTAAGTCTTATTTAGCAGACATAACGTTCTAAACGCTCAATATTTTAAAGAAGTTCAGATATTTTATGTTCTTGATCATGTTCCATATTCCCTATCCTCTGGATTGCTCATAAATCTAGGCTGATTGGTTGCCATTTTCTCAGTGTTTCACTCCAGTACTTCCTGTAGCCTTTGTGGGACAAAACCGGATAGTTCATCGTGTTTCCAGTCCATTTGAATGTAACATCTGTCACTGAACATAAGACTGTTTACTGTTCTTAGCTGAATAAGAC
The DNA here is from genome assembly GCA_033124195.1 of Coracias cyanogaster. Classification (NCBI taxonomy): domain Eukaryota; kingdom Metazoa; phylum Chordata; class Aves; order Coraciiformes; family Coraciidae; genus Coracias; species Coracias cyanogaster. The sequence continues at coordinate 110,530 of JAVSBS010017881.1, forward strand.
ATTCATAATGGAGGGGAAAAAAAAAAAGATTTTCTGGAAGCTGAAGGAGCTTTTCTTTAATTACTCACATTAATCATAGACTTGGTTTTGATTTCCTGATGGACTGAGCCTGTCTTGGGAGTAATAGCATCAGCTATT
>JAVSBS010017881.1:110767-122038 GCA_033124195.1 Coracias cyanogaster
AGTAATAGCATCAGCTATTGCCCCTTTACTTCTGTTCTTTGGAGGGAGAAGGTGGGGGAGGAGGGGAAAACAACAGTATTAAGTCATGCCTGTGTACAGGAAAAAGACTGAATAAAAATGCTTTCCTGCCCTTGATAAAGAGAACAGGGAATTTACTGAAATGCTGTTCCAGCTCTTCTCCACAATGCCTAGTAATATGTGGGGATATATATTCTCCATCGAAGAAGAAATAGTCTTTTTTCAACTTTCATTATTTTTGAGGCTTTGTTCATGAAAAGTTTTCTTCACTTGATATGTCCAGGGGATGTAGGGCAGGTGGAGACTTCCTAGGATGTTGCACCAAATCCTCTTCTTCCATGAGCAAACGTAAAATTAGCAAACTCCATTCTGGAATTAGTGAAGCTTCTTATCTGTGGCATTGCAAATTATTCAAATCTTGTCACTCTATGCTCAAATCCATTATTTTTTAGATGTAATTTCATCATAGTTTTTATGCCATTTCTTTTGTTTAATAGCTCTTTTTTTGTTGTTTGTTTGATTGTTTTTAACTGGAATAGTTATACATCCACCTAGCACAGTTAATGGAAAGATGATGTGATTACTTCAGTGGTCGGAACTGCTGCTTAAACTCTGCTTTAAATATTTTCATTTCCAAACAACTTACTTAAAATGATGTCAAAACTGTGCTTTAAGAAACCCAAGATTCTCACATTTATGTATCAAGAAAATAGCATTGTGGTCTTCTACATTTTTCATATTATAGGCTGTGGACCCCCACATGGTAACTGTTACATCCATATGAGAGTAGCAGGAGGAATGATCATTCTCATTGCCCAGAGTCTGACCTTTTTCCTGGCACAGCTCTCCGTTTTGTCTATGATGTGTCCAGGTAGTCTGGTTTCCATCCTCAACAAATAATTCTTACGGGTTCTTCTCAAATAGTTCTTCTTGTTGTGTTCTCAGTAGCCAAAATTGCAGAGATTTCATGAGTTTAGTCTGCAGACTAATAGCCATGTGATATTGAGCACAAAATTGTCTTTAATGAATTTCCAGCTGTGGCTTTTTTGTTTTATTTTGGTTTTTAATGAAGTCTGTCCCCTCTCTGCTGCCTTAAAAATTAAAACTCCTTTCTTTTCTTCATGCTTAGTTTTCAAATACACTGAGATAGCTATCTTCTCTCTCCCTGCAGCCATCATTCATCCATGCTGTACATAATTAGTTCTTTTAATCTTTGCTAATAATGCATCATTTGATTAAAAGCTAGCAAGGCATTTATTATAAAGTGTACTTTCATTTTGAGTCAGCAGAGCTATGTCATGTCCTAGAAAAGCACACGTCAGAGCAGCCCTAACTGTTCTGTTGCCAATTTTTAAATGAGTGGTAGGTCCTGCAGGTAGTAGAAGAGATTATGCATGTTGACATTTAAGCTGGAATCACTCTTTTTGTTCAGTTTAGGTATCCTCCCTACCTTGTCCTATAGCTGGATGGAGAATCTGGGCAAAAAGAATGAACAGTAATAAGCTCCTTGATCTCCTTTTCTGTTCAGAGAAAACGAACATACTACCAGGTTTGGTGGTATTTATAGTATGACGTTTAAGACTATCTAGGCTGTTTTTTGCCCTAGGCATTTCTTCATGCTTCTTGGCAGAAATGCACGCTATGCCATGTGGCATCTATTTCCATGGAAGAGTTTAATGTGTAACTGCAAGACACGTGCAGTACCTTTCTGCATACAGATGGGATGTTCATGCAAAAAATAAAATAAAATAATATAATGTTTGGAATTTGTTGTTCTTATACGCAGGGAGAGAATTAGGAAGTATCAGAGATACATAACTGTAAGATTGAGTCAGTTTCTTTTGTATGTGGACAAAAAGATAATTGCCTCAAGTCTCAAAATATGTGCCTGCATTCTTCTCTTGTTTCTTATTTTGTTCAAGATCCGGTTTTAAACGGTCTCCGAGATTCAGTGTAACATCATAGAATCGCAGAACAGCCCACAGAACAGATTGGAAAGGACCTTGAAAGATCATCTAGTCAAATGTTTTGTGGGAAAGAGAGCCTAGATGAGATTATTTAGCAGCCTGTCCAGTCACATCTTGAAAACCACCAGTGACGGGGAGTCTACCACATTCCTGGAAAGGTTGTTCCTGATTATCCTCACTGTAAAAAATTTCTTTCTTATATCAAGATGAATCATCTTCCAGTACAACTTCTGTGTGCTGCCCCTTGTCTTCTCCATGTGGCTCCTTGTGAAGAGAGAGAGACTGCACCGTCTTTGTAGCCACCCTTTAAGTACTGGAATACAGTGATGAGATTCCCTCAGCCTCCTCTTCTCCAGGGACAAAAGACCTAACTCCTTTAGTCTTTCCTTATAGGACAGATTCTCCAGCCCTTTGATGATCTTTGTAACCCTCTTTTGGCCCATCTCCAATCAGTTCACGTCTTTTTTGAATTCTGGGAACTAGAAAGGGACACAGTACTCTAGGAGTGGCCTGGCAAGCGCTGAGTAGAGCTGGATGATCAAATCTCCATCTCTGCTAGTAATGACTCTGCGGATTCAGCCCAGGATCCAATTTGCCTTGTTGCTGCAACAGCGCACTTCTGACTCTTAGCCAGTTTGCTGTCCACCAGGACCCCCAGGTCCCTTTCAGAAAGGCTGCTCCTTGGCCATACAGATGCTAGCCTGTACTGATGTCTCCACTTATTCCATCCTAAGTGCAGGACTTTGCTCTTGTCTTAGTTAAACTTCATACTGTTCTTGTTAGCCCACTCTTCCAGCTTGTCCAGGTACTACACCTATTTCTCTTGTCTATCTTTTTGAGAACAAAATACTCAAATAATTGCCATGTCTTATCCCACTCGTATTAAAACTGGTTTGTATTTCTTAATGAAAAGAATATATCAAGTCATAATATTGCAGACCTAATAAGATGGACTTGCTCACATTTTAAAATTTTGGTGTTTTTTTATTATTATTCAGCATCATTAATCCATATTTTTCTTAGCATGTTTTCATGTTTTAAAGAGGAAGCTTCTCTGTTGGCTTCCTCAAACACTTTTGTCCTCAGGGAACTCTCTGGTTTCTGTTTTCCTAGCCTGCTGCTAAGTGGAATATAAGATTATAAAGTCTCTGTGGAGATTTTGCCTTGTTCATTATTCATTATCCTTGCCATTGCTGATGGTGACAAATGTCATTGCTTTAATGACCATCGTTACCCATTGTCATAATTAAGGGAGATCATTTATTGAAACTGAATATAACGTTGCTTAATACATCAAATTAAGAAAAGATGTCATGGCTAGGTACACAACATCACCCATCATTTTAAAAGATGAATCAATAAATTAAGAAATCCCTCCTTATTAATATGACAACATTGTCTTTGGAAAGGTTCACAGGGGCAAAGAAAAAAGATGTCAGATGGTCCTTTTCCCTTATTTCCTCCCAATTCAGTCATGACATGGGTAGCTGGATTAGCTCTGAATAGTCCATTAGACATGTCATCCACAAGTAGTTGGGGCTTAATATTGCTATAGCTAACAAATGTCTCCTCAATTTAAGTGACAAGCATCTGTATCTCTGCAACAGATGGCCATGAGCTCTGTACCATGGATCACTGTGGGTGGTCTGGAATGTATTTCAGGGAGCTGAGCAGTCTCTGTCCCACTTTTTTACAGAAGTCATTCTATATGAAGTGCCAGTGCTCCATAATAGAAATGGATATAATCCTGCATAACAGAGAAAGCTAATTAAAGTCCCACCATGGTGTCGGTTCCTTCTGTTTCAACGAGTAGAGTCCACAGCTGAAAAAGCTATGCCACCTTTGTTGAGCAGATGTACTAGATGTGCAGGACATTCATTTCGGTTGCGTACTGACAGTCTAGTCAATCTTTGAGATCCTCTTGGACATCTGTGCTGACAAAGCAAGTAATATGTGCTGATCATGGGAATGTGGATTTCAGTTTGATCAGGAAGAACACAACATATGGTAAATGGGAGCAGAGGAGGAGAAATTTAGAGAGAGAACAGAAAAAAAGGAAAAGTTCAAAAAGAAGGGAATGAAAAGCTTCATATAAAATAGGACAGCATGTGAGGAGAAGCATTTGGCAGGAATGTTTATCCATGGATAAGTGTGGCTTTCAAACAGATAAAGGAGCTCTGGAGCACTGGTACAGTCTACATTTTGTCTAAGCAATTGAGAAAAGTCACCTCATCTCTTTGCCAAAAGAGAAGACTTTCCTTCTCAAAGGATATGAGATTCAGCCAACAGTGTATATGTAATGTTCTGATCTATTAGATTGAGAAAGACGAGGAGAAGAACGGATGATAAGGAGCAGTTAAGAAGAGGATATACTCTAGTACAGTTCTTGACAGAGGAATCCCTTACCTCAGAACTAAAATCACTATTAAAACAACTGCATTGTAGGCAACTTATGTAGATGTGTGTGTGTTAATGAACTGGGTGTCTTCTAAACATTAAGAGGTACTGGCTTTGTTCAGTTTGTGAATCCAATGAAATCAATCTAGTAGCAAAGCTGCAAACTACTTGGCTACCTTGCAATCACATTTACTGATACGAGAGAGAATAACTGCAGGTCTGCAGTTCTCATTTAAGACTGAGCCTTAATGCTGACAGTGAGGAGTATACCAGAGTCTAAAGGATTAAAAATTATGCCCTTCAGGACTGAAAATTTCTGAGCAGTAATTTTTTTTTTTTTTTTTTTCAAGTCATGCAGTTATTTCTTTAAAACTTATTAGGAGTATTCAGTAAATCAATGGACAGTTAGACCTACTGATTGGGATTGATAAACTGTAAAAAGTGTTGCACTCTAAGTTTTGGTTTTTGGGTTTTTTTTTTCCTCTTACTAACAGGAAAAACTTTTTGAGAACACTTTCAGCCTCAAGGACAGAATACATAATTGTGTTCATGAGGTACCTCTATCACAACAGGGAAAGAATTCCCTTGTAAGTATTAAACGTGAGATATAGGGAAAGATACCTGAAAAAATAAGCAAAAAAAATTAAAGCACATTCCATATTCCCTTCCAAACCTTTAGATCTCAGCTTTCACTATAACTTTAGTCAGAAAGCTGAATAATGTCCAGCCAGTTTACACGTCATTGATTCCCCGTCCATGCTAAAGCACAACAAAGTGCATGCACTTCTGGCACCAAACAAAAACCTAGGGCTCTCATTTGGAAAACAGAAAAAAAATCTAATCTCTAACAATGAATAGACAAAACAAACAACCTCCCCAAAGTATTTAATTCTTGAGAAACCCATCCCTCATTTTCACTCTCTTCTTTCTGAAACTGAGGAATAGATTAAAGCACAGCCACATAATTTATAGCCAGTTCTGAGTTATGCACTATTCACACCTAAAATAGCACAAGGAAGTAAGAAGCACTAGATCAAAACATCCCCATTTTTCTTCGCTTTGGTTCAATTCATGAATATATACTCTTTATTGAATCAATTTACCTGTCCAAAGAAGAGCTTAGAGGAAAAAAACCACAACCACCACAAGCAAAAGTAATCCCTACCATTGCCAACCAAAGAAAAATTCCCTTTGGAACTATGTATATTGCATGTATGAAAAAGTTTTTGGTATTTTAACCATTATTTAGGCTGAGTCCTGTCATTAATGCTACAGTTCCAGTTACAGATATGGGCATTAGGGCTACGTATCTGCAAAATGCACGAAGCTGCAGTTCCTTTCCTAAACAGCTACACTCTCATTAAACAGAACACACCAGTACTGATGGAAAAATAAGTCTTACTCATGTTTCATCACGTTTGCAGTCAGCCACCACAAAACTCTGTTTAACTTACTATTGTCCAGTGTAGCGTATTCCATCTTTCTCAGTGGAATTCTTCCTCCTTGGGTTTCATTTTCAGTACCTCAAAGTTAATGCAAGGTTTTTTGCCAAATTCTGCTTCATTATACTGAGGCAATGCAAAGAAAAAACTTCCACCAAATCACTGGAAAGAGTGTAAATTTATCCCAGTTTCATTCCACTTCAGTGAACTTAAAAGTTTCATTTATATACTTGGTTTTGGAGACCCTTGATTAAAGAAAATATTATCCTGTGACAGTGAACGTTCTGTCAACCTCTGCACTGAAACGAGTTGAAAGCAATCAGATTTGCAAGTGCAGATTAGTATGTAGAGGGATGTAAGTGGTTCTGGATACTTATTTTTCAGAAAGATCCTCAGGAATTCTCTTGAATTTAACTGGACAGCAAACTCTTTCATTGTTTCTGGGAATCTGCATTGAAAAAATCCTGATTAGGATGAGCTATACGATGGGATAGGGTATATACCTGTTCAATTCTGGAAACTGGAACACTTAACTGACTGTTTAGGATAGAGAAGGGATAGCTAGAAAGAAAATCATTTAACACCAAACATCTATTTTTGTAATTTAATAGACAATACAAATGTGTCTTCTCAGAGCTTCCAGGCTTTCTCTAAGTACTTTCTGTTATATGCAACTTAGGACATTTTTATTCAGAATTGAAGGGAAGGTTTTAGGTGTGTGAAATTCTTTTCCGGGCTCTAGTGCTGAGTTGGTTTTTAATTTCAGTGTACCACTCTTTAAAGTGGCAACTCATGATATTTTGCCTCTCTGGAGTGCTGTACAATTTCATAAATATTTTTAAGAGATTTGAGATCCTTGGATGAAGTGTGTGATAAAGTGAAAGTAGAGAAATGTATGGAGTTCAAGTGTGCTTTGGTGGTGAAGTTTGTTTTTTTGACTGCTGTTTAGCTTAGCTCATCCTGTATTCTGCCTGGTTTGTGTACTGGAACCCACAGCAACTAAAATACCCTCTTCAGTTTACTGTCAAGTGCCTCTGTGCTTCCCTTTCCATGCTAATGTGGACTGTGTATAGAAATAATGTTTTCTTGTTTATAAGTAGAATCCTGATATGACTAAGGAAAAGGGGAATGATGTGAACAGTAGGGAACCGAAGGCAGGTAATAAGCCAAAGTGCAAAGGCTCTTATTCTCTATTAATAAATAGCTCTGCACTAGAAGACAAGTTCAGCCTGCAGATTTTGGAAGCTAGATGTCAGGTACTTGCCCTAGGATTTGGAGTGGTACATAATTCAACCGCGTTGCATACCTGATTGTATGCAATGCTTCTGGGGTAAATAGAAAAATCATAAATTCTCCTATTTGGTGTACAGGAAAAATGAATATCTGTTACATATTCCATAGCAGAGGTTGTAAATTGCATTTCCTTGTCTTTACCCACACCTCCACCACATCAAATAAGGTGCTTAGGAGCTGCACCATGCCAGTCCACTGGTGCCTGGAGTGAGCTAAGGCACAGAAAACTGGGCTCCTTTACTTGTGCTTATTACATAGATCACTACACTTACTACCATCTAACCTGTGTAGACTTCGGAATATACTTCACGATTCTCCCTTTCAATTCCTCTTACATGAAATGGAGATAAGATTCCACTAAGTTTGTTGGGTTTTTTGTTTAATTTGTTTGGATTGGTTTGTGCTTTTTTTTATATTTAGATGTCCAAGCATTATAATCTTCCTAAATGGTGTTTTTCATGACAAAGCAGTGGTCTCCTTGTGTACATCAGGATGTTGCCTGAAGACAGAAAAGTGTTGCTTGTCTTTCCTGGTTCCATCATAACAGCTGTGGGGAAGTGTTAATTAATAAACCCAAGCAGTAGGAAAAAATTTCTGCTAACCTGGAATATTTTCATTTTTCCTGAGTTATGCTCCAAATATTCTATAGATATGTATTTGCATCAATGTTCACATCAGTTTAATTGTTAATGTCTGAAGAATTCAGATGTATAGCCTCAATTTTGCCGTTTAAGTATTTACAGTCCTATGAGCATAAGGAACCTGCTTGAGAAAGTCACTCAAATATTTGTACCTTGATACATCTACCTGCAGATTTGTGGATGTTCGGCCTTGGAGTTCTTGCATATGCTCTCCTCTTGGCTTTTTTTTTTTTTAAATAACACTTTTACCTCCTTGGATAGTTTAATTTGATGCCAACTTAGTAATATAATTTATCTTTAGCTCCAGATAAATTTATTCTTGAGTGCTAAGAGCATGATCTTTAAACATTCTGAATGACAGACTTGAGAGACGCAGTTAAAGTGGTTCTGTCACTAAAAGTGAAATTTTGAATAATAGGTTGCTCTTAGCACTTAAAAGTAGGATACATGTCCAGTGATATTTGTGTTTGAAGTGTGACTGTGAACTGACAATGAGAAAGCTGGTTTCCTCTCAAAGGAGGTGCTTCAAATTTATAACTCAATATTCTCCTTCTAAGGGTTTTAAATTTCAAGAGTGATGAGCTGTATAAGATGAAGTATTTTTTGGAGGCTACTAGTCTTATTATGATCCCATCCCTATAATATATTCTGTATTTTCTTTCTCATTATACACAGCTGTTTGATTCTTTTTTCAGAGAATAGCTTTTTTTTTTTTAAATGAATAACACACTTAGTGTGATATAAGGCGTGTTACAAGTTGGCTTGACATTGGACCTCAAAAGGTAGTTATAAAGAAAGTGATGTATTATCATACATTAGTGATAGTCTACGCATTGTAGTCCTCCAGCGACTAGTTGTAAATCCAGTTCTATCCACACCTTTTGTGGTAATATAACCTGAAAATGTAAATTTTGTGGCATCCAAGCATAATATAAGTACAGGTTTGGAGATTTCATGAAGGAGATACAGAAATTGGAGAGTTTTATGAAATCAGTATAATTAGCTGTATAAGATACAGCAGAAGTGAGAAAGTGTCTGATACTGGAGGGGTCTTTAAATGAACAGAAGTATCTTAATATCCAGTGGCTCAAAGGCAGAAACTGGACAAGCCACAGGGAGGGTACAATGCACCTTTTGAACAGTCAGAGAAAAAAATATGCTCCCACCCCATGTTCACTCCAAATCAAGACCAAGTGACATTCTTAGAAGAGGTTCCACCATTCAGATATAACTTACTGAGGTTGGTATTGAAATTTGGACAGTCTGAAGCCTGTACTGCTCAGTTATCAATTATTGACTGTCAATTTGGAAGTCTTGCATAAAAAGAAGACCAAATAGATTGTCTAGTGTGTTCATAAAATACATCAATCTGATTTTCAATAGGTTTATATCAACATACCATCTTCAAAGATTATATACAGAATTGACAGGCTTCCAGAATTAAGTTACTACTTTTCTTATTTTAACTAAATTAGGTAAGAAACCTTGCCTACTGGAAAGTTTCCCAATTCATGAAGTAACTTCCATATTGTGTAGTTTTAAAGCAGGTAACAGCGATCCTTCTGTTTATTTGTTGAAGCTGGTACGAAACTTCAAAATAACAGTTGTAGCAGCAATGCAATATGACACAACCCATAAAACAAAAGAGGGTTTTAATTCTTCACAAAAGATTTCATAACGTCTCAATTCTTGCATATTCCATTAGTGAACCATCTTCAGGTATGAAGTGCAGCACTTGTGCTTAAAAGTAGCCATCTGTTACAGTTTGGCGATCATGATGGTGACTCAGTCTAGATGGATGAAGTTTGTGAGCACTATGAGTCTTGTGATCTTTCATCTGCATGACATTTCATTATTTTATGGAACCCTACCAAGCGTCTGGAGCACAGCAGTGTTTGGATGTCTGTATTGTTTTCAAAGAAGCTCACAAATTTGCAGAAACTTAGCTACATCTAAAAATCCCACTTTCCCTCTGGAGTTATGGGAAGACCAAGAAAAAAGCCAAAACTTTCTCTCCTTCACACACAATCACACCCCACTGTTTCTCTGGAACAAACCTCTTGCATATGTTTCCTATATGGTTTTACTTCTTCACCCATGATCTGTGATTTTGTCAAAACATTACTTTCCTTTCCATCCTGGTGTTAAAAGTAATTCAGGATTTTAATATTTTAAACCATTGGGATGATAAATGGAGCTGAACAGGGGCTTAATACTGAGGTTTTTTTGTTTTTGTTTTTGTTTTAAACCGATTTTGTGGTCTATAGGTAATTACACACATGGTTGAAACCAGCAGGCTCAGAAATAAGCTATCAGGAGCTCCCTGCCCTGACATATTTTATCGTTCCAACTTTCTGATTATCACCAAATCAATGTTTTGGTTTCTGAGGCTTGTGCTGTTCCATGAAAGTTTGAACCTGATGACCTACTATCAGGTGCAGCCCTGTTATGAGCCAGTAAGGACCACACAGAAGGTCAAGTTACGTATCTCTGGTCACTTAATGCTCAGAGTTGGAATGAAATGGTTGTCTGTCAGATCATTGACTCTGATGGATTTCTGAGCAATGCAAGAAAAGCATTTGAATGTTTTTTTCCTATTCTTAGAGAGACAAGCAGGTACATAAATACCACAAGTGCAAAATACACAATTTCAGGCTGAGTTTAGTTACCTAACTTTGGTAAAAATCCAATCTTTTTTCTCCTCCTCCAAATTTTCATGATATTTTTATTTTCTTCATTAAAACATAGTTTAAAAATACAAAATAGTTCCAGCTTTTCTCAGTTCACTCTGATAACAATAGGTCTAACATTTATAGGAGAAAGGTGTTGCTTAACATGAAGCTTTGTTCCAGTTGTCATGTGCACCCAATGTAGAAAGCAAACTTAAAAAGGCAAGTTGTAGCTTGGACCACAAATACTTGTCAGATTTTATCCAAATCTGAAACATTTGTTCCTTGTAACAGGCATAAGGCAACGCTACCTAAGAAGCTTTATGTAGCTTCAAAAGGAAAAATAAGGGCAGCATGGTCCTCAGGTTATAATACAATATACACTACAAGGCAGGAAAAATAGAAGGTCCTGCATTAATATCTAGTACTTCAAATACAATTTATCTTTGTTGTTTTCCATTGCAGAGCATCAAGGAAATAGCTCTTTCTTCTACCCTGCTCTTTGTAAATCATCACAATTTAGCTATTTCAGTTGGGGTCCAGCTTCAAGATTTAGACATCTAAATTAGTTGTGAATATGGGCACATCCACCAGTTTAGGCTGTCCAAGCTCATATTAAAGTAGCAGGAGATCTAATCAACACAGCCAGTGTGTGGTATTTGAGTGTCCCACAACAGATGTGCATTTGGTGAGCTCTGTAGCTTTCTAGAGTCCATGGATTGTATTGGCTAAGGGCTTAATTCAGTTGTCCACTGTAGTGGGTCTGACTGAGCTGGTTTTCCACATAGCAGCAGTGTTTTTGTGCTGGGAGCTAGAAGGGTGTTGATAACACACCCGTGTTGTG
>JAVSBS010017881.1:122138-154555 GCA_033124195.1 Coracias cyanogaster
GCTTTTTGTTTCTCATCTTATTTTCTTCCCCTTTCTTTTTGCTCTGCTGAGGAGGGAGAGGGGAAGGAAAGGGGGGGTGATAGAGTAGCTTGGTGGGCACCTGGCTCTCAGCCAAGGTTAACCCACCACATCCACACATAGGTTCTTAACATCACTGGAAATACCCTAAGATGTCCAGTCTGATCTCCAATTATTGATCCAAAGGGACATGAGTGATTTCCACATCCTGCATCTTAACTGCCAAGCCCACCACAGCTAATTTTTGAACATGTTAGTCTGAGAGCTAAATCTCACCCTTCATTTCCTTAATTCAGTGTTTATCTTTCTCTTGTTCTACATCAGAGAACTTTGAAACTTCAGAGAATGTATTTGAAATTGTGATATGATGCAGGAAGGAGTGAGTTAAAGGAAAGATGAATATTCTTACAAAAACTTTCTTGTCATATAAGATAAGCAATGACGTTCAGAAGATGAAGTCATTAAATTAGGAAATACAATGATGTGTGTAAAATCAAGGCAATACTGACTAGCAATACAAAATTAAGTATTAAAGTATGAATGTTGCTGAATTCAAGAGGTTCAGGAAAAGAAAAAATGTATAGCTGTTCTGGAAAATCAGCCTAACAGTAATAAATTAATGAACACACAAAACATTCAAGCATTTAACTTAGCAAATCAAGGTTAAGAGAGGACCTACTGATGTTCTATGTAAATTCATCCATATGGAGAGCGAACTTCTGAAAGCAAAGGACACTTTAGTCCATCAGAGAAAAAAAAAAAGTATAAGAAGCTGTGAAATGCGCAATTTTAACAATTAGTATCATTAGTCATTACAACAACAACTCTATCATTTATCTTCTTTGAATTTAAAATTAATGACTTTCTAAAAGACACTCTAGGTCAAGCACAAGTTTTTAATTTTGATGTAGCAATAGCTTGGAGAGAATTTCTAGTAAAATATTCAAAAGATTGAGTTAATGAAGTAGCTAAACTGTGATAATTCACAGATAAAAGAGTGTGAAAAGATGCTTTCATTGTGAAATAGTCAGATGATCTCTGCCGGGATCAACACATGATAGAAATATGCATTTACTATATTTTTAAGAACTAGATAAGATGTTACTTACTGCCAAGATCTATCCTTCCCTTCTTTTCCTGAATTTGGTTTATTATTATTATTATTCCATAATCAAAATGTCCATCTTTTATATAGCATTTGAATTTGCTTGGAAAAAAACCTAAATAGTAGTACAGCCATTCAGTGTTTCAGTTTCAAGTTAATTGAGAACAAAGATAAGCAGTGACTTACCCACTTATCAGACCTGGAATTGCATGTATAGTCAATAATGATACTTATTTGTGGCTTTGAAATAATTTTGGATTAAAAGTAGGAGAGGGAGAAAAATAGTATTTTTGCTATTTGCATATATACGTTGGTTATTAGCAATTACAACAACCCATTTACTATTTTAACTCATAGTTTCATAAAGCCACAGTCAATTTGTACATTAAGAAATTGTAAGGCTGGCACCAAATTTACATGTTCTTATCAATTTTCACCTTCCATTCTGTAATTCAGTGTAGGAAAAATGCAAGAAGGAAAGAATTAAGTAATGGACTTTGTCTGGTTTTTTTAATTCCCATGTACAATAAATCACATATAGTGAAGCCTCTTACTTAAGAGATAATTAAAGTTGGAATTAAGAAGTATGAAGTGCCACTTTGGAGAAGAAATGAGAATAGTTGGAAAAATAGTGATTCATTAGTGTGATCCATAAGGGAAAGTAAAAAAAGAGGGGAAAAAAAATTCTCAACACCTTCTTCTGATATAAGACTTACAAGAAATCTACTAATAGTGGTTTATGGGACAGATGGATATAATTCACTGACTATATTTCTTGCAATTATTAAATGTCACAGGCATATATAAATAGTATATATTTATTTTCCTTCCTGCTATCTTTCCTTCATTCATAAGCTCCAGCCCACCTCCAGTTTCGACTATCTGAAACCAAAACTGCAATCCTTAAACCCCCTCCATTCAGCTGCCACTTTACGCCAGATGCTCTTAAACTCTAGTTTTCAATGTTGTTTTCCCAAGCACCTGAAGTTCTGCTTCTTGGCATGACCAGACTCCCAAAGCTCTCATGTCATCAACAACAGAGATACATACATCACACCTTTGGGATACAGTCTTGCTTTAGAAAATATAATCGTTGGCATTATTGTGCTTTTTGTGCTTTGAGTGTGGCTTAAAGAGAAACACTCTGTTAATGGTCATGAATCTGCTTCAACACTGGCTGCAGAGAATATAGCCTCTCTTTGCTAAACCTACAGTTGATCCTATCTTCCTCCTCACCCTTTATTTTTGTTGAGCATCTTACTTAACAGGATGTATTTAAGACTTATCAGGAGCCACAAATTAGATGTTCATTCATGTCACCACAGGGGTTAGCTGACTGCATCAGTGGCCAACAGAGAAAGTACGCATTCATCACTTAAGATTGAGAGCTCTTGTTTTTCTGGAGCAGAGTGGGTGGATAACCTAAACCCACAGGTAAATGTCTTAGCAGACTGAAGAGGAAAGCTTCTGTTTATTTAAACTTTTATTCCATAAGGGCTGGAATAGCTTCAATACAAGGAGTGGGGAGTCTCCCCATCTCCTATACAACAGTTGCAAGCTACTCACTGAGCTTTTATTTTAAATGAGATTTTTCTCTCCATTTTCTGCTGTTTTTTTCTTTAAAAGAAAGGCATGTCTGCTGCTGTGATATTGAATGAAAGATCACAAAGGGCTACCTTTAGTAAACCATTTGTGTTGTTGGCACCCAGTGAAAAAAAATTCTTCTATTTGAATATTTAAGTCCTGGAGAGCAGTTAGATTTAAAAGGTACCCTATTTCCAGTGCAAGACCTAAAGTAACCCAGTCATAGAGCAGGCAGGCAAAGAACTAGGCAGAAAAGCTTGCACTGTAATAAACTGTAACTTGTGTTGTCTGACCGTTTTTACATAGCAAGAGCATGGCTCTCTGGAAACCCAGGGGAAAAAAAAAAAACAACAAACAACAAAAAACCAAACAAAAAACCCAACCAAACCCAAAGCAATCCAAGAGAAAGGGGCAGGTGATATGACAGTCAAAAACACATGAAGTGAGAAACAAAGGTTGACAAAAATAATTTCAATTAGAGAAGAAAATGAAGGAGGAAACAGAGGGAAGCAGGTTCTGACCTAATAACATGAAAAAATGACAAAAAAACCCACAGTCACCTGTGGCGATGCATAACATTTGAAGTATCTCACTTAATTATGGCTCTGCTAATTTGTAGTAGTTGCTAAATAAATGTACTGTATCCTGCAGTCTTTGATAATGAAATACTTGTGAAGTGCTGTTTTAGATTCTCAGTGAGATGGAGTATTTGCCCATGTTGTTGAGAATATCCTGCTTCCTTTTCTTAAACTCTCCTTGGTGAACACATCAAACATGGTCTTTCAGTTGGCAGCCCAAGTAGATTCCTTATGTGGGTAATGAAAGTGAAGTCCTCTAAAATAAGGTGTTTAAACATTGAGCATGATGGTACATAAATCCTTGCTTGCATTTGAGATTTCATTCTCCAAGACAAGAACTGCTTTGCAGTAGTTGTGTACTAATTTTGGAGTCACTTTGGATACACCCTGGAGTCACACTTGTTGGCAGAATTTGATTGTCAGTAGCATAAGCTTAACTGTAGGAGTTATGAATGGGGAAATATAATTAGGTCATGGAGCAGAATTGTTCCCACTGGCCTGTCCTCATTTAAAACCAGATTCATTTAAGATGAAGATACGCTTCATTGTTCTTCAGATAGTCTCAAGAGGGTCTGGCATCTGGACTAAGTAGAAATTCACCCTGATGGTAACACAGGGATCAAGGCAGTCTGGAACAGCTGCATACTTGCAGAACGTATTTCTACAAAACATTCTGTATATATTTTATAACCAGAACAAACGTGCTGGCAATTGAAACCTGGAAGCCTGTTACTAGAAATTATTTTTGCAAACTGTATTTATCCAGTGGCAATGACACATTTTAACATCTGCTGTTACCTTCCCGAAGCGTATGGATTTAGCTATATACTAGGAACTTAATAAGCCCAGTGCCTTCATCAGCTGCTTTCCAAATCACTGTAGCATACAAGGAATTCTTTAGGGAATCAAAGCCATGGTGTGTCATAATGCATTTAGAAAATGACAAATGCAAACACGTTGAAATATATATGTAGGGAAGGGAAAAAAATACATCTCCTGGGCTGGATGCTTATTGGACTGTGAAAACAGTCTAAAAATCAAATAAAGACCTAGAAAGTAATAGGTATAAAAAATAACCTCGGTCTATGAAAGCAGATGGACTAGTTGATGGTTATAAAATACAGAAATGGGCTAGGTTCATAGATATACTCCAGCTGTTTTGCTGCGATGGTAAAAAGCAGCAATAACAGTTAAATCAAGCTTAGGACTGATTTGCATTTTCTGGCTGAGTCAAACCATCTAAAGCAGAATCATATTCCTAAGAGTTTGCATCCGAGCATATAGTGGCTTGCTCCTTACGTTGTATTATCCATTGAAAAACTTTTTTCTTCATTTTTTTGTATAATAGCAGTGAACAAAAGAAAACAAGTTTCATTTTATTCTTAAGATGATCTTTGCAGGTTTTATCAGAGAAAGATTTTAATGGGTTTTGGGCTTAGCTATGCCCCATTGTTGCCCTAGTGCCACATTAAGATGGACTTTCAAGACTTTCTGCTTTGTTGTTAAGGGAGTTTTGGCTCTCACGTTCTTGCATCCTTGTGCTGTCTCTTGTTACGCTATTTCTTGTGGTTTTTTTTTTCATCTCCCCTATGCCTCAGCCATTTTTGCTAATTTCATCTAGAGACTATCACATCCTCCATGAATTGTTAGGTCTTGTTTTACATTTCTTCCACTTGCCACAGCCTTCAATAATAGTTCATGTTATCACTGAGTTACTTAAACACAGCAAACATATTCTTTATTACAAAGCCATCTTTTTATTGTGTCCTTGCCTGTCAGATCTCTGCCAGGGTTCTTTTGAGGCCAGCGTGACAAAAACTCCTCTCAGTGATTATACAAAGAGCATTTGCAATGATTTTGCAGAATCTCTTCTACAATAATTTTTGCAAATAGTTCACAGGTGGTGTAGAAAGCATGTTTTTTCACTTTCTGTCTTCTGTTGTCTGTCTGTCTTGTATTACCTCCCAAGTTCATCTTCCAAATCCTGATAATCTAGCTGTTTACAGCAGAGTCTTTTTAGGAGAGCTTTCAGGACAGTCTACTCTCTTTTCTGGAGGACCTTGAATGTACCTTATATCAGAACCGTGTCATCTCAGCACTCCTCTGCTCATTGCAGTGTTTCTGATTCCCTGCAGTTGCAAAGAGACTACTGTGGAGGCCTTTCAAGAGGGCAGGAAGTAGCTCTGTGCTTAATCTTAACCTTAATTGCTGCATTCATGACCATTCTTCTTGTTTTGGAAGTGCATCATCCGAGGAACAGGAAGTTCAAAGGGGAGAAAAAGACTGGTTCCAACATGCTCAGGTGGCTCAGTGCACTTGGGCTGGTCTCCCTTGGATAGGCACCTTCTGAATGATTCTGGGATAAATCAATGACATGTATGGCCATGCTGAAATGTGTATGTGTGTATGTATATATATATATATATATATATACACATCTATATCTCAACACAGGCAGAACAAATGGGTTTCATTAAGGAAACTCCTAAAAAGTAACAGGACACAGGTCTGCACATGAGTTATAAAATAAAGACAAACATCATAATAAAAGCTTTTACTGCTGTACTGCAAGGATAATTGTGAAATAGTAGCTGCAGCATATTACCTACAGACTAATAGAAGAGTGTGTCTATGGCTCTAAATACAAGCTGCAGCAGCTTTCAAACGTTTACCAATGCTTATAAGTCTATGGTAGCATTTCATAAAGTGTTGTGTTGTCTTTCTAAGCGGAACACATATCTGATTATCTTCTGAATTTCTATTCCTTGAGGAGCCACTGTTGTTGCTGATTTATGAAGACTGACTTGATTTCCTTTGTATAAGTAATTAGCAAGCGGTTTCTAGATTACTGAATTTATACTTCTGGCACTTTATATTTCCAAACATCAGGCCTTCCTGGAAAGATACCAATGTGTTGTAACTGTTTTAACTGTAAGTGTTGTAACGGACCTTTTACTCTTCCAATTCTCTCCCCCATCATACTGATGGGGAATGAGCGAGCTGCTGTGTGGTACGCAGCTGCTGCTTGGGGTTAAATCACAATAGAGATTAAGGACATGTAGCAGGAAGAAGTTAAATGTTTCAGGAGGCAGGTGCAATGCAAAGGTCTCTGTGAAATGTGTTAAACATTCTAATGAACTTGAATCTACATTCATCTGTCCTAGCCTGTAAGCTGAAACAGGAAAATGAATGTGAAATCACCTGAAATGAATGCCTTTTTGAATATCCTTTTTTCACCACTGTAATTTTTGGAGGTCACAGGAGTTAGCAGAGGAAATTGAATACTATAAAGAATTAAAAAAAAAAAAAGGAAATAATTTTAATGAAACTTCTAGGAAGTTGTGATTGTTATCAAATCAAAGTTTATCTATCAGTCCTCAGAGACAGCAGGGAGGCCCTATCTCATAGATATATAGCTCTAGATTTAATTTAATTAGGAACAGGCATTCTCAGCTTGGCAGTGGGAATTAATGTCTGTCTGCAACAAGTTGTGTTAGGGAACAGTACTTTACACAAACAAGTAACTGGAGTCTAATCCATGACTCTGGGCATTGTACGAAAAGGAGTTTTTTGTTATTTTTCCAGAAGAAGCTTGAGGAAGCCAAAGCCTTTGAAAACTTTAAGAAAGTATTTACCTAATCCTTCACTTTAGGTTTCTGGGGGTACGCTTTAACATAGCTTACACAGATGGCAGCTACTCAGAGAAGCAAAGGTATGGATGATCTACTCCTCCCTTCCCATTTCCAGCTGCTAAATGTATAGTGTTATCACATTTTGCAGAAATGTCTGCAAGATTACCCAATAGCTGCAGGAAGACACACACTGTCAACTAACTCTCCGCTCTCTTTTGTCCCTTCATGTTAACTGATTGGAGGACACCACTAGTCGCAAATTTGAAGCTCACAGACTCACAAATCTGATTACCTTGTCCATCCTGAAGGTCATACACTGTAGTGTCATCAGGTCAAGTCCTCATTGAGTATATCTGTGTTTCACAATTAATAATTTCATATGACCTCTGGATGTTTGGCATCTGGGTTTGTGTGTTGATGCCAGTCATTAGTCTTGCAAAAGAAAAGGCCACAGGTCTGTCTCACACTGCCCTGCTTTCTCACTCCAGACCTTCCAAGCGTTGTCTTTGTGTCCATCCAACAGTGCATAATTTTGCTCAGTGCTGGGAGACTTAAACCTGAAAGCATATTGATGTGAAAACTCCTTCTGTAATATTAGTACCAAAGACATGTACTTCAGTATCAGCATCGGTGAGGGAAAGACATAATTAATTAACTCCAAGCTGGTATAAAATATATTGTAATCCTTTGTCATAGCTCATGAATCTACTAGCAGTTTGATGTGTCTTCAGGTTTGCTTAATTCAGTGACAAGTGGTTACTGTGAAGAGAATGGTGCAATACATACCTGAGCAATTCTTTACCTAGGAAATTATTCCTAGATTAGAAACATAAATACTTTAATTCATGATACAGTTTGTTCATTCTCTGAAAGCATCAACTTTTAAAGAGGTTAAAATGAAACTAGAAAGTAAAGTTCTTCAGTTGCTTAAATACTAAAAGCATAAAGTGATTGTTGTAGCAAGAGGCACTGGTCTCTCCAATATTTTGCCAGAAATTGAGAAAGCAAGCTCCGCTATCACATTTTTAAAGACCATTTCTGTGGTTTAAGGATCAAAATATTTAGCTTTGAAGTTGCTGAAGCTCCAAAGTAATTTAGACAAATTTGATAATTTAAGCATTCAAATTTGCATGTTGGGTCTGTTGGGCCATACAATCTGATAGTGGGCAAACAAATAAAAGGTTGATCAAGTTGAATAAAGCTGAAGAAATTAACATTCACAGAAGAGCTTTTGACCAGACAACAAATGCACGGACACACAGAACAGACAGACACACAGACAACAACCTAATTATTGTGAAAGATCATAAGAAACAACAGGGTCCTAAAGGTAATTCTTTCCAACCCCCTACTTACAGACCTTAAGCATGGACCTTGTATTATCCATGCCTGGTGAGAGTCAAAAAGAGTGACTTCAGTGTGACTTTTGTACAGTTTATTCTGTCTGTGGATGGCATACTTCATCCTCTAAAATGGGAAGAGCATGGCTTGACTTCTTTCACCCTTTTTATGTCTTGCCTATTCAAAATGTGATGTCTTATTATAACATTTGCTGCAGTGAAGCTCTAGTGTTGGTTTCTATTGCAAAGTAAAAGACAAATATTGTTTATCTGCTGTGGGAAATATGGCATAAACAACTGAATTATGTCCACTTTCAAACCACCATACCGTAGCTACAGCTATACTCTTATTTCACATTTGTTCCCTCTTGCAAAGGCTTAAAAAGGTTTACCTTGGAAATTGGCAGGATGAATAATAGGAAGAATGGACTATTAGACAGAACTTCAAATTAAGGATTGTACTAAGCATATTGAATTCTTTTCTTTCATAAGAGCACATTAGTAAAGAGTCAATTATTAAGTCCACTACTTGATTTATTCCAACGTTTTGAATGTATTAGAGGTCAACGTATTTAAGGTGGTTTTTAAAAAAATTATTATTTCAAGTGGAAATTAGGTTCTCAGAGGGTAAGAAGATTATAATAGATCCCAACTCCTGGGTCCATGCATGGATATGTCAGTAGGATTTATTATAACTCGTACCTTCAGTGAATAACAATTACATGTAATTTTCTCTTTTAGTTAATGATATTATATGCTGTTCAATAGGTACTTTCAGTGTTATTTGATAGTGAATTCTTACTGAGAGATCTAGGCCTTACCTCCATCAGTATGGTTTCTTAATTTCTGATCACTTAGTTTTGTACCTTTCCGATATAAAGTCACATTCACTGTTTAATATGTAGATTTATCATTGGCTTCCATCAGACTGCATCACTTATGAGCATATTAAGCTGTACAGGTCCAGTGAAAGCTCACTGAACAGTTAAATGAAGGCTGAGAGTTTGCAAAATATGAGTTTTATGTAAGAATTAAGCAGGTGAATTACATGTCATGAAAGGGAGGGGAATGAGAGATTGCCACTTGCACTGCTGGGACAGAAACTCAATGTGTAAATTATCCTGATAGTATCTAGAACATGTTGTTACAGAATGTATTACTTATTAAGTCAGACTTTTGTAACCTTAAAGGATTTTTAATTTTCTGATTTCGGTAAGGTGCTATGATGAAGAAAAAGTAATTTTCTTTATTAACTGATTTGCTATTTACTTAAAGCCTGAACAGATATGATTATTTATTGAAATACATGTGGAGGGTTTTTCCTTATTTTAAGCAAACACAAACCAATGTATTGCGTCCGCACTCAGAAAACAATATGATCCCTTCAGGCACAAGAAGGGATCAAGTTGTTTCTGTGTCTTGTTTAGGCATGAAGGAGTGCAGAACGAGGCAGCAAAGAAAAATTATAATTAGAGTTTTTTCCATCTGTACGTTGGGAAGCAATGTTCCTTTTCCTTTCCCACAAGTCTGAGATGCATACTGTCCTTATTGCCAAATGATAAAGTTGCTTTCTGACCTAGGTGAAAATCATTTTTTGATAGATAATGCCCCTCTAAGTCTAAGTGGAAACAAAGCATTTGTAAAAGATTTCTGGGTTCCTACTCAGGCAGGTCCTTGGAGTAGAGGTTACTTCGGGAAGTAGAAAACTTCTGATGAAAAGATGTGTTCTTCAAGATGACCTTGACTGGACATGATGAAATGCTGATTTGTTTGTCCAAAGTTGATTTTTTTTTTTTTTTTTTTTTAAGAGGCAGATCTTGAGGACATGAGTAGAAAATGGCTTTTCATTTATTTATTTATCTCTTCATGGCTGATGGGTCCCTGTGCAGATTTTGGTATGTGGCTTTAATAATCTCTGAAACACTACTCCCAGTGCAATTTTTTTTTTTAATACTTGTTTATACTTTCAATAAGAGGTTTTCCCCCCAGTTGTTTTCCTGATACAGATATATTATTAGAAGAATAATCATATTCTTACAGATACGTGTAGAGTTCTTCTGCCAGCATTATGTAAGAATGTGAAATATCTTCACAGTGGTTTGTTTTGGCCTAATACCTGTTTAGTCAATGTCTACCAATGTTAGTGGTTGAAGAAACTACAATATTGGAAGATTTCAGAATCTTCTACTCCTTGGTTTTAATGTATAAAGGAAAAATAGATTTTTTCAGAAAACTAAAAAGGTTGTTTTGAGAATCAGTATATTATTAGACATATTCTGACAATTCATAAGTGGCTTTTTGGAAGTAAATGGGGACCTGCAATGTAACAGGGTTTTTTTGTCTTCCATGGAGACAAAATATCCAACATTAAAGTAAGAATCAGGCTTACCTATTTTCCTAAATTCAAGAGAACGCACTGCAAATGTATAGTAGAAAATGAAATTATCTTTATAGTTTTCATTGAATTCACCCTCTGGAGACAGCAGTACACAATTTTCTCAATTTAGGGAGAAATGAGATCTTCCTTTGGAATTTTGATTATACCTTTGCAATTTAACTTTAGACCTAGAATCGAATTGTATGAAATCTATGAATCTCAAAAACCCACCTTCCACATGAGATTAGATTATCATTATCCTGGAGTTACTTTTTTTTTCTTTTTTTTCCTTTTTTTTTTGTTTTGGTTTTTTTTTGTTTTTTGTTTGTTTGTTTGTTTTTTACAGTTCCTTGAGGTAGTGTACTTTTGTGTACCAAGAATTCTCTGTAGGGAAGAAAGAAATCTATTGATTCTGACAAAATAGGTAGGTTTCTCGTTATGTTGGAAGCAAGTCCTACTAAAACTGTAGGCTAGATCCTCACCTGGTGCTATCTAGCATTAACTTCAAAGGAGAAAGAAATTTTAAATTGCATCAGGTAAGGATCTTTCTTCAGGGTAAGAGTAGTATCTTATAAGCAGCCAAGATGCTTCAATTTAAATATTGTAATGCACTGTAAATGGAAATTTCATCATGTAAATGGGCTCTGCAAAGCAAAATGCAAGTTGACAATTTTACAAATAATTTAGATAATTATTTATTGCTGGAGAAGTTAATGTCAAGATTGTTTGGTGAATAAAGTGGTTTCTTGTGTTGTTAGCAGCTTGTGTCACAGTTGTCAGCTGAAGCAAGGTGCTGGGGTAATGGTGATGTTCTTATTATCAATACTTATTATTTATTGAGACTGTCACTGCAAGTGATGCATAACAAATATAAGTCAAGGCAGGTTTTCCCTAGTAAGACTTGGATGAACTCTTTAGACAAATCCTGTCTGAGCCAGAAATTCAAAAAGAGAAAGGAAAAAGGAAAAAGAGACGGCAAGCATAGCTGATAAAATTGTTTATTCAGAGTGTCACTAGCATATATGGACAGGTGAAGAAGTTCTACCAGGGCCTAAATGGGGGCTTATATCTCGACAGCTGATGAATAGGAGAGATGGAGGCTCAAAGATGATAAACCAGGATAGTGATGCTTCTTCTCTGTGTCCTGAATTGGCTGATGTGTTACAGCATGATTTCCTTTAACTATAAATAAAAAAAGTGTTGCTTCAATTTATAGGAACAGAAAAAAAAAATTCTTCAACTGGTGTCTGATGGAAGAAAGAATTAGAGCCATAATTCACCTGCACATTGTTGGTGATTTAGCCTTTTTATTGCTATATTTTATCCAAATAATATTCAGACTGAACTCTTAGATTTGTCAGCTGAAAGCTTTTAGGAACCAAGTTCCTCAGAAGCATTGTTTGGGGTAATCAACAGACTCCATTATCAGAACTCATTCATAATGAATTCCTGTGCCCCATATAATTTTGAGTTTACTTTTCTGGAGAAATTATTGAAAAAGACTGAAAAATTAAAATATTATTATTATGAAATAATTTCTGAATGGTGGTGATTTTATGAGATAGATTTAATACAAATTAACCATAAGCAAGTATTTTTTAATTTAATTTTGTATTATTGTAATTATTTAATTTTGTATGACCACATAATGCCATGGATGTGCAATTTTCAAATAACATTGTTTGTCATGTTCCCTATGAAGATAAATCTTTTATATAGAAGTAGGACAGGCCACCAGAACAACTATAATTATTAGGAGAAATTTTAATAATTTAGAGTAGAATTACTTTTAACTGTGTAGTGGTCTGAAAGTTTTTACTATTGGACTCCACTTCCCTCACAGAGATGAGTAGAAGCTGCCAGAATTAATGAAGTTTAAGGAAAGCAAATTTTTTAAGGGAGGACTGGCCACAAAATATTTGAAGGCGATTGTGAGTTTCTTTTCAAAAGGCCCCAGGGAAGTTTGCAAAGGATTTTAAATAATTCACGTGGCAAAAATGCATCCAGAGAGTTTAAAGTCAATAAAGCCTCTAGCTCTTTATAGTACTTTATGACTGAGTCCTAGTATACTGATTCAAGCTCTCAGAGGCAAAAACACCATATTCTCAATCTGCTTGGGTGCAAATGTGAGATACCATATGGCACTTATCCCCAAGAGGGAGGACACAATAGACCTGCAGTCAGAAAGCTTAAATAAGAAGTGGGATTGGTTTCTTTGGCATAAATAACACTTTTGCTACCCTGCATTTCATGAGCCTACATTTCTGATGTGAATAATTTTAAGCAGAAAAAGTGTGATAGAGTAGAAATCTGTGTGGGATGGAAGATAAATTTAGGTCTGTAATGAGGGACAGTTTGAATTATGTGCCCTGTTTATCAGCTGTTAAAGACATTTTTCTCTGCCTCTCATAATACAGAAATTTCAAAATGTTTTCCACCCAACACTGTTTCTTTCACTTCCTATGAATGTTCTGGGTTTCTTAAAAAGAAGAAATCTCCAAATAACCTAAAAAGCTTTCAGCTGAGCCCATGACTGGTTTCCTACAGCCTATATGCAAGGGAAATGAAATCCAGCTCTGACAAAGAAGTTATTTCATATTACAAGTATAACACATCAGCAGATGAAAAGAATGTACAAGACAGATTTGTTAACATAATTGAAAACAATTGCTCGTTTTTATTAAAATTAATATTCAGTTTCTTAGTGTTTAATAAGCTTTTTCAAATTCACTAAGAAAATTCACCACTTTTTGGCTAATTTGAAATCTAGTCAAAGAGATGGAGCATGTTTATACATGGTTTTCATCATGCTATCATCTGTACTATCTATATAATTAGAAACACTTGGATCTTTGAACACAAATGTAAGGTTCTTATGCTACACTGTTAATGTCAGTCTTCCAGTTACCACAAAATTTTAGAAGGAAAGAGCAAACCCTAAGACAGCACCAGGAGTTACGATGTGGAAAATGTGTTCTTTGTTTCTCACTTAGGTTACTGCTTTCTAGTAGAGAATTTCTTAACAGATTGTACTTGTTTGAAGATAAGAGTGATTATTCTGTGCTCATAAGATTGAGGTGAAGGAGCAAGAAAAATGTTGGCAAGGTTAAAAAAATAAAAGCCTTTAAGAAAGCAAGGTGGAACAAACTTCATATGCAATTTTAGGGAAAATGACTCCTCTTCTATGCCTCAGTCTCCAAGTTTATAACAAGAAGTTAATAACAATGCCACTTGCAGGGATGACTGGCTCTGGTTAACTGAAATTTTAAGGAGTGCAAAGGTGTTAGCTGAATCTGGTACAACTCTTGCTGTTAAAGTCCCAGGGATATATGTGATACAACGATCTCAGTTGTCTAAACGATATTTGTAAATAGCTTCGAGAAGGGTGTTGAAATTATTAATCTTTGAGAAATTTTCCCTTCGTGTCTCAAAACCTTTTCCATTGCCTCCTACGTCTGTCAGCCTTTACAGTAAACTTGTGGTGTTCCGAAAAAAGCCTGTGATTTGACCCCTACCTCCCTTGGTTTGAGTCTTCATCTCCCAAAAGGAGCATCTTCTAGGCAGAGACTATAGAGAAATTCCATTTTGAAGGAATTCCCTTTTGTGCTATAGAAAAATTCCCTTTTAAAGCCTGCCAGCGCTGTTTGTTAAGCAGCTGGGAATAACTGCTATCAAGTTCACAAGGGAATATAAGCTCAAACTGAGATGTCCAGTACAGAATCCAGTGTCCTACAGTGCACAGTACTAAATAGCACAGAAAAAGACACAAGAATTTCACGTTAGGCAGAAATGTATTAATCTGTTATTTACATTATGTCTTCTGCTAATCTCTAATATTCAAAGTCTGTACTAGAACTGAAGGATGGTGCTTAGTGAGCCTTCAGAACTTATTAGCACTAGCTACTATAGCTCTAGATATTTTTTGTAGTCTTACCAATATCCTATATTTCTTTCAGTCTATTAAACTTTGTGACCTGGAAGTATTTTTTGTGTGGCTGCCAGTAACGCTCTCAAATTAATGCTCTGTGTTGATTAGAACTGAAGTGTGCTACTCTTTGTGCTTGTAGGAACTGCCATACTTCATCTTTCAAGTGACTGCTATCCATCACCCTCTTTGTAATCCCTTTTAATAATTAAATAATTGTATCTTTTAATAATGGGAAAAACTTGTACACTTTGCACAAGGTTCCACTATCTTTAGTATCCACTATCTATATGCTCGTCTGTACTGATATCAGAGGGTAGGGAAGAGAAGGTCTGAGAAGAAGGAAAGTAATTTCTTTTAACTTCCCACTGAGCAGTGCCAGGGACTTGTTAGGAGCAAAAGAATTGTGAATGCCAGAAGCCCCACAATCTTTTTCTGTCTTTAAATTTCAGTGTGAATCTAACATAGTGATGGGTCAGGTCCTCAACTCAGCTGCCAATAGAGGGTATGGAAGCTGGGAGATGGCATGTTCAGAAGTTGTCACTGGAACAGAAAGCCTCCTCTGTCTGTTTGGCAGGTGAATTTGGAAAGCTCTGTCCATTCATCCACCTACCCATTCAGATCTCCTTATGGTGTCAGCAGATGCTGAAGTGAGTCACAGCCTGCTTCCCCCTCCAAAGGCACAGTTGTGTTAATGCAGAGAGTGCTCTTGGCAGAGAGGTCTTTAATGGTTAATGTGGTCAAAACAGCCCAACTCAGAATAAAGTGCAGATATGAGTGAGTATCCAGAACTGGAAATTGTCACAAACGAGAGGACACTAGGAGAAGTAGACAGGATTTGGTGGAAAGTTGGAAGGATGTCAAATCAATTTGTTCCCTTTTGGGAATGAAGGCAAACACCATGACTCAGGGATCAGCACACTGAAAACTGAGGCTGTCTTTGGCTCCATCTGTATTGGACACAGTGACACAGCATCTGGCGACATTACTCAGAGTCTGGAAAGTTTGAATGATCTGGGTAGACAGATGAAATTTAAAAATACCCAGGCTATCCATGAATTTCCCAGAAAACCTACTATCCTGCAGTACAGGGAGGAAAGGAGCCAGGTGATACCAAAACGACGTGTTTAGGCATAATTTCACCAAGGAATATTGGGTGAAGTATAGGGAGAGTAGGTTGTATACATGTGGTGGCCTTCATCTAAACCTTTTCATAGTCAAGAGACCTTTAAAAATGTGAGAGAAGGCTAAAAATGGACCAGTCATGTCTGAATACTCTGGCATGAAATCTGAGCTGGAAATCCTTTACGTCTGACAAAGTCAAACCCCAAATTGCCTACTAAGAACAAGTATGTATGCACAGTTGCCAACACTGTATTCAGGAAATGTGATGGAGCTGGTGATTCTCAAGAATCAGAATGCAAGGAGATTTGCTGGGGTCAATATCAGATGCTCATAATTGGAGACCACTGAGAATTACAGGACTCTAAATGCTAATTCATTAAAGTTTTATGTAATGGAATTGCTGGGCAGGAATTTATTATAGACTACCTAAGCTCTCTAAAGAATGACCTAAACTACATCACAAAATGTGTTACACTGAGCAATCTTAGCTCAGCAATACTAATTAGGCATTGCAACAAAACCCACTTAACTCTCAAAACATCAGAAATACAGCAAAGTCCTGTAGCAAGGGATAATTTTTTATATCCTAAGTGAAAAGTTAATCACTAATTTCAAATACAGCAGCTCTGCAGCTAACCCGTGATTATTGCCTGGTCATGCTTGTTCTGGTCAAAGAATTTGTGGCCAGCAACAAAATGTGGGAATGCTATGAATGAAATCAAAGGAAGCGCTGAACTACAAGAGGCGTTAGCATTAAAAAAACTATGAAGCAGGACACAAAAGCAGATTTGCCTTCCCCTAAGCCTGGGGATGATAGGAAGCAGAGGGCTGCTTACCCCTGTTTAGAAAGCAAAGAGGAGACAACTGCTGACGCAGAAGGGGAGGCAGCAACTTATGTCAAATGGAAATGGACTGCAAACGAGGATGGCAAGTACAGAGACAGGCTGTTGCTCTCTTTGGGAAGGGGTAACCTACCTGTCCAGCCATAGCTTGGGAGGCGCAAGTGGGAAAACAGATGTCACTACTTATGTAGGTAGAGTAGATAGCTGCTCATTAATGATGGAGGTATGTACTCATAACAGTCTAAATAGTCTGAGGAAGAAAAATATTCTACTGTTCCCTTATCATGTGTCAGCTACCATTTGCTTATCCCTGCTGCAAAAGATGAGTGAGTTTTCTCTGGTCTTGTGGAAGGAACAGAAAACTCGCAAACCCTAATAAATTAGCAAACCAAGGTAGCTTGTATCATAAGCGTTAAAGGAGTTAGCCAAGGGAGTCTCTGAAGTATGAGTGCTTGTTAGTAACCAAGTTTGGATTCCAAAGCTTGGAAAAGTACTAATTTCAGTATTGAAAAGGGCTGAAACAGATTAAATGGTGAAATGTATTGCCTCAATCCATTGATTTATTCTAGCTAAAGTAGCATAACTAGTAAAGTATGGAAGCAGACACCAGTAGGAAAGGACCAGAATAAAGAAACTGATGAGATTAATGTCAGCATGGCTTCAAAGAAAAAAGTTTTTTTTTTAAAACAAGAGCGTATTTTATTTGACAAAATTTCAGGTCTAGCTGAAAAGGTCTGTTTGTGATAGAGAAATTTTGGTTTTCTCTGAAGTATTTGATGTATGACTGTATGACATTTGACTAAAAGAAACTCTGCATATATAGAATGAACAAAGAGCATTAGGTGGATTAAGAAAACAGATCTCAAGTTCTTAATGGGGAGTCATAGAATCATTCAGGTTGGAAAAGACCCTTGGGATCACTGAGTCCAACCATCAACCCTACTCTACAAGTTCTCCCCTAAACCATATCCTCCAACACCACATCTAAACGATCCTTAAATACATCCACGGATGGTGACTCAACCCCCTCCCTGGGCAGCCTATTCCAGTATCTGACTACTCTTTCCATTAAAATTTTTTTCCTAATGTCCAGTCTAAATCTACCCTGTTGCAGCTTGAAGCCATTCCCTCTTGTTCTATTGCTAATTACGTGTGAGAAGAGACCAGCACCAACTTGTCATTAAAGAATTTTTTTCTCATAAGTTCCAGTACTACATCCAATGGCCTATATCTTGTCAAATCATGTGTACAGCCAAAAGATTGTTAGGATATAAATAACCTTGGCATGATTTGAGATGACTGGGAAGATGGTCAAAATTCACCAAAATACCTTCTGATCTATCTGGGATATAGTGATAGAGATATCCTGATCCTTGAGGTTCCTGGAGTGCAGGAACCTAGAGAAGATTTAAGAGTTATCCCAAACAGTCACCAGTTTTCAGTCACCAATGAGTTCTTGAGACCTTGAGGTTTGTGTTTAACTATCAAGACAATATTTTAAACAGCTTTTGTACATTGAAACTTTACAGTCTTTTAGCATTGAACATTTCTCAAAAGGAAATTATTTTCAAAGTTAATTTTCCCCATTCTGTTCTGTTGTACTCCATGGTGTATTATTAAATTAGTTATTTGCGTGTAAGAGAGAGGAAGGAAAGACTTGCTTGAAAATGTTTCACAGCTAAAGAGAAGCCACACTGAATTATTCTCCTGTGTTATTCTTTATGGAAAATGGGGCTGATGAAGGAACAGCCATTTGGCAGCCTGTTATAGCATTCCATATGAACCATATGGAAATAATGACTGGTCAAATTGCATGAATTGTGATTTCCACTCTACAGACAAGAGGTGACTGCATTATTCCCTACCATGCATAAATAACAACCTACATGCTCATTTCAAATAAAAAGGAAAAAAAAAAAAAGGAAAATAAAGAAAACCTGTATGTCAAGCAAGGAGAAATAATAGTGACTTTCAGAAAAATCAAACAGGAGATACCAAGAATAGCTAAATCCTAGGCAGATGTGAGAGCTTTTTGGCTGGCAGGTGAGCTTGACTCATATCTACTTCCTGACAGAAATGGTATTTACACCCCATCAGTCCCTTCAGGTATTCTGGTAGACTTACTCCAGTTATTCTACCATTACAATAAATCTGGTGAAATCCTATTCCATCCCGTCTTTCTTGCTGAGAGATGTAGAGTGGAATAGTTATTGCAGAACGGTGAGCTACTAACTGGATCTCTATGATAGTTAGGAGGAAATTTTTTTCTCTCTTTCTATATTCGTCCATTAAGGCTGAGAGATTCAAAGGAACATGACAGTTAGCTATTCAGCTTGCAAACCTGTGGGAGTGAAATGGGATCATTTATGCTTTTAAAGACTTGTCTTTTTAGGATACCTAAATGGATATCCCAATGGGAACATTGTTACTAAGATATCCTGAAAAGACAAGACCCTCTAAAGGTGTTTTACAGTTACAACTTTCCGGTGCCACTTTTAATTGCTTCTGTTCAGACTTATACTGAAGCTTATCCGGTGAAACCACATCAAAACCTACAAATATGGCTATTCTTTAATCCTGTGTGTTTGCTCAAAGCATCTAATAAACCAATGCTGCTTTCACACGGACACAAATTTGAAGCACCTTTCTTTATTTTAAGTGCTCCACATTTAAACTCGGACAACGAATTCTCCTTTCACTAATACTAGCACAATACAGGCCAGATTCTAATTTTAAATTTCCTGGGCTTGAGAGATTATTTTTTTAATTTTTTTTTTTCCGTTTGATTTCAGTGGTGATTTACTTTACACAGCAGGCAACAGGTATCAATACTAGAACAGAACCAATAAAAATCAGTGGAGCTTTGATTTCAAACCAGCATCACGCACTGATGCTGTCAGGTCTGTGAAGAAAGAAGCTATAACACATTCATTAAAAAAAAAAGAAAGCAAGCTTCTAAAAAGCCTTAAATGTTTGTTGATGTTTATGAAAGAAACTGAAGAGGGGGAAGCTTCAATATTGTGTACAATTCAACCTGATTTTGCCAATATCTTTGAGCTTAATTCAGTGTTTGACTCTATTTCTTTGACAGTGCAATCCTGTAGAAAATAATGAGACTGCAACAGGTAAAACTGGAGGTGCAGAGCAATCGGGTTTTATCCTCCTCCTGTCCTTCAGAATGACCAGTGTCAATCTACTGCAAATGTCTTTGCTGCTCAATGCAAAATGCTAATTAAGGACGCTGACTTATCTTTTCCTAACTGTTTCTTTAGTCAAACATTCAAAAGAGTACTAATTAGTCTGGCTATATAAAAACAACCGTCTCCAACTGGTTTAGTTACAGCTCCGTTTATTCCCTATATAAAGTTCCCCTTCCTGCCTTGTTTGTAGTGTGTACATGTGCATACACGTGTGGGTTTGCTTCCAAATATTTGTTCTAATGGCAAAAATGATCAGTTCAGTAATCCCCAGGGAAGATTATTTCCATTCCCTAATGTACACCATTCCACAGGTACTGCCCAAGCATGGCTGTATGGCTTTATATACACTTAAGGGGATGTTTAGCTTTCTACCTTAAAATTCGACCTGAAATTGTCTTGTTTAGGGGGTACCATGCTGAATCAGTTTTTAATTCAGCTTCTTGCTAGAGGCACCTCAGGGCTGGAAGCTGTTTCTGAATACATTCCCTGAGCATCCTGTTTTCAACAGCCATGGATAAGTGAGGGCTGAACATGCTGAGGAACACTTCCTTCCTCCCTTCTTCTCATCCTGTAAGCCTGGGGTGATAGTAAGAGCTTTGTTTTACTTATCCTTTAGAAAATCAAGTAGTGGATGTGCCTGACCCAGCAGGACAGCTGATGGGCATGGTGGTCTGAGAGGGGAAGATGCTCTGGGATGGTGCTGCAGCTCTCCTGGTGTCAAAGTTAGACTGGGCTACAACTAAGGGAGGGGAGATGAGGAGTAGAGCAAACTAAGAAAGTTGAATGTGCATAAAGGATGAAGAGAGAACATGAAGCAAGATGAATTGGTTTTCCTAGAACCTCAGTCAGCCTCTGGCGGTGACTCTCCATTGATATATCAACATTGATGAGCATGCTTCCAGGTCAGACAGTTCCAGTTGTTGCTTCAGGCAGATGGACCATAGCCATTTGACTTTCTATCTGAAACTATCTCCTAATGTCTCTATTGCCTTCCAGATTGCTAACTGGGAGGCAGCAGGAATTACAGCTCTCCTCTCCCTGAATGAGAGGACAAGAAATGAAGGTGCAGCAGTCCATATAGCGTGGTGGAGTCAGCTGAAAGTCTAGGCAAATTGTACCACATTTCATCTGAAGTTGCCCAAAAGCCACGCTGGCTTTTGAGGAGCAGTATCTTTTGAGGATCATTATCCTTTGAGGATACTGATGATAAATTCCAGAGATTTGGCAAAGTGGCTGTAGTGACTCAAACACCCCCCTGCTGCCAACGAGAGCCTTTATGGCAATCACTTAATGTTTTAGGGTTATTTGTAATGGAGGTTTGGCAGTCAGTGTTAGGTAGTCCACAAGCCTTTCAGTAACTGCTCTTTTATATTCCTGGGCATTTTTTAAATCACCAGATGTGACATTCCTCCACATTTTCTTCCACATTTGTTGCCTGAACTTGACATTTTGTTTGGACTTTACTTTTTTTCACTCCAACTCTCCCTACAAATAAACCAGTTCAGAACCTACTTAATGTTATTATCGTTCGCTGTATGCCAGGTGCTAGATTAACTCGAGCTTCTGGCACCATCCTGCTTTTATAGAGGCCTTTTTGTCACCTATCTAACACTGCAGCTTAATTGGTTTCCAGCTCACTGCACATCTCTCTCTTCCTCACATGCACACACGCAGGCGCTGACACACACACGCAGCACTTCCCTCCCTGCTCTGGATGCAGACTGAATGTAAGAAATCAAAGCCTGCAGCAAGGCTGAGCCTGTAAGAACCAGTGGGCCTGGTACTGATGGGTATATTGATTTTCTACAACTTCCAGGGAGGTAACAACAAACATTTTATCATCGACTGCCCTGTATGTTCTTCCTAAGTCACTCCGGCACACTGCAGTCCAGACGGGCTCTTTGCTCAGCGTGGTACTGCATACTGTGTTTTCATTTTCAAAATTCAGTTCTTACCTGGCATCTGAAGAATAATGTCTGCTTCTGCTGGAAATACAATGGAGAGTTTGCAAAATAGGTTTTTCATAGTTCTTACGTGGAATCCTTTGTTATACTACATGATTCTGTTTATAATCTTTATCATATTTAGCCTCTGAATTTATGTGACATGTGACATCACTTTTATTCTCCAATTTACCAGTAAAAAACAAAGGCCTGTATCTTCAAAGATACACAAGCATCTAATTCCGGTGGCAAAGCCCATTTAGCTTTAAGATCTGGGACTAAATGTTGTGCTCAAGGGCAATATAGTAGCCTGTACCTATAAGCTAAAGCTATGGCTAACAAGTCACATTTTGAATTTTCTGCCTTGTTAGTGCCTTAAAGCTACATTTCTACAGAACTGATAATTTCTAAAAAATTTTACCTTAATATCATTTCTGTCATTGCACTGCTGAATTTTCTCACTCTGTTATTGTTGAAGTGCTTTTTAATGTTACAAGTAAGGAACCTGGAACAGAGGCTACAGGAAGGCTGCTTTGTTCCTTTGCAGTACTATCATTTTGCCTAAGCCCCTGCAGCGTCTCTCTTTCTCATTCTCCTCCTGTGTGTAATCACTTCTGGAGTTTGCACAGCTCGGCACTTCCCTCTCTTGTTGCTCATCTTCTCTTCTGTGTCCTGGGGCTCAAACTGTGACTAATCATTCCATAGTGAGATTTCTATATTATTCTACAGGCTCTGGGCACTGGTCTATCATGGCTCCAGATATGCTGTTCCCTTTGTGAAGCCATGGCTGGCGATATTTGCAGGTGACTCCTCCTGCCTGGGTCTGAGCACAGGAAAAGCTTGCAGGTTACTCCTTCTACATGCTCTCACTCCTTTCTTTCAAAGTTATGACTTTTTCCTTTTTAAACCAATAAATCACATCTGGAGCATTTCAGTTTTGCTCCTCTATCATCTTGGTTCCCAGAGTACCTTTGATTTAGTGGAAGTGCACGCATCTTTTATGATCCTGGGAGAGATGCTGGTTACAGCTTTTCCGGCAGCACACCTCCCAGTCCAGACAGCTTGACAGCTGGGGTTTGGACTGAGGAACAATGGTACCATTTCTCCAGACTAACCATGAGCTCAGCACCTTCATTCCCTTGAAAAAGGTACGACCAACAGCTGTTCAATTGTAATGGTGGATCACAATAATGCCAGGGCTGAAAAACACTGTCAGTACCCTTTTTCACCTGTTTTACATGGTTTTGAATCCTGTTCTACTTCAAAAAGCTGTTGAATATGACCTAAAGCACCTTGGATCAGGTACCTTTTCTTACATGCTGGCAAAATATCAAACTATAGGGATTTGGCTTCTTTGCTGTTATTTTTTTTATGTGTATGTAATACAGGTTGTTAATTGGGAAGATGAACTAGATTGACCAGAAGCTGCAGGACAGGTAGACTTTTCCTCCTTGTACATTCTTGCGGAACTTCTGTCTGCTGCTTTCATATTTGGCTTAGCAAATTCAGAATATAACTCTAACTTTCTCAGCTACTGAGATGGATGGGACACCACTCAGTCATTTTTAATAGGGCAACTGAATGTCTGATCTGAAAACAGTAATAATTAGGCATTGGCCTATATCTGCAATAAATACACACAAAGACATGGAAAAGTGAAAGGATCAAGTTCTCCTGGTGATGTCCAGTTTTCTTTTTGCTGGAGGGTAAGACATCTCTGCAGATGTATGTAGAGAAGTGGCACCATACACATAACAAATAATTCAGTCTCTTCCTCTTGTTTGGGTATTTTGTAGGTTGGACTCAGCACAGAAGTTTGGAGACTTCAGCCTTGCAATTTTATATCATTTAAGCATGCAGACTCCTTCTCCTTTCATGCAGGGGCAGTCACAAGATGGCTGATTCAGGAAAGTGATGATCTAATTAGCTAATCACTGGAATCCAGTCAAAGGATGTGTGTGGGTTAAAGGAGGAGAGTTGTTTCTGCCAAGTACTTCATCAGGAAACGGTAACAATTAGAAATGAATGCTTTACTTTCACAAACCAAATATTAGCACATTTATTGCTTTCAAAAATTATTATGAAAAAGCTGCAATAATTGTTATTAATCAATCCATTAAAAGTAATGGGGTATGATATCTATTAATGTAATAATGAGTTTTAGTGTCAGAGAGTCCATCTATGTTGCTTTTATGAGTTGAAGACTACATCCTTGTTTAGTGGTAGTCTAGGCTGGAAACAAAACCCTTTGCCAGGAGATGAATTCACTCTGAGAGGCGACTGCATTAGCCCTGATTTATTCTAATAAACACATGAAACAATAGCTGAGAACAAACATTTTTTTGTAGCAAATGTAATTACCCAGCGGAGTTTGTCAAAGTGAGTGGTTGCCTTTCATTTAAGGCAAAGTGAAAACACCAAGGACATTTTCATGACGGATTTTCTAAAGGTCAGGGTGTCTGCTCTCCCAGCCATGTGTGTAAATACAGAGAAGCCAGAAGAGGGGAGAGGCCAATACATTGTGTTACCACTCAAAGACAGCCAAATCCTTGCGTGAGGGTGCTTCAAGTTTCTCTGTGTCAATCATTTCTTCACCCATAAAGATGGGGAATGTGGACACTTCCCTGTATCACTGACACAGAGTGAGGTTTAGTTCATTTGCACCCATTAGGAGATCTCAGATGTTGGCATGGAACAAAGGACGTATAAGAATGAGGACAGACCTTTCAGCAGAGCTGTTATTTTTCAAGTGTAAATTTTCACCTGTCCAACAGTTGAGGAACACACATTTCCTCTCCCTTAAATGTTGCCAGGGTAATAATGCTAGACAGTGAGTTGCTGTCAACTGTCATACGACAGACATTTGCTGAGCATTCTTTGAGGTTGTTTTAAGGATTATTCCGGTCTTTAGAAGTGCTATCAAACAGGTGACTAGCATTCTACCAGGTGATACATGAGAGATAGACCTTCACAGCCATGGCAGGATGTAATTATGATCTCTGACAGGTCATGCAAAGCCTATAGGTGTTATAGTTGTCTCACGAACTCTTTTTTAGGATAATGGTGTCTTGTGCCTTGCAACTTCAGTAGCTAGAAATGGGTAAGAAGATACCTCAGACAGCCAATGCTAATGTTGCAATCATACGCAGGTTTTCTATAGGTTGTGATGTAAAGAACTGAGAGACCTGGTTCGTTTTTCCTTTAGTCAACTTTACTAAGATCTACTTTTATCTTTCTACTTTCACTTCTGTCTCAACCAATAACCACTAATGAGCTACAAGCATCAATTCCACTGATGTATGATTAGGAGTTTACATGTTAATATGAAATATAAGGTTCAGTGTATAGAAAAAGGTTCACAAAGAGATTTACTCATTGTCTGTCTAAGTGGGAGAGAGCTGTTAATATTTTTCTAATGTCTACTCAAGTGCAAGAGATAGCACCTATTTTTCTGAAGGGCCATTATCATTTCCAAGGCAGTAAGGGCAGTCAATACCTGGAAGAAGGAGTGCTGAAACTGCCTCCTAAATAAATTAAGGATCAATAATGTTTGGTGGGAGGAAGGAAGACTTTAATCTAAATGGAACCCCAGGGAGATTTAAGAAAAGGATTGAGTGTAAAAACTAGCACATTTTGCCAAGAAAAGCCTGGTTCCTGTTACAGCATCCTGAGCACACAGAACGGGCAAAAGAGGTGTTGTCCATGGGAATAAAGCAAATGCCAACAACAAGTTAGATTGACACAAAGAGAGAAAGAAAGATATTATGAATTTGACCTTAAGATAATTAGATTAAGTATTCTGAGTTCTCTTCATTTTCTTCCACCCTCTCCCCACCATATTCCTATCCATGTCTTCATAAAACTTTGTTGCTGTGTTGTTGGTTTGATGCTGGAGGTAAATTTTAATTGCTTTCACCAAAAATGGCTCCAGATGGGTCACAAGTGAAGATTTTTATGGTCAGGGAAGGGATGGGTGTCCTCTCTCACCAAAAGCCCAACACCCTGGCCCCCTTCTAGAGATTGTTCAGTTTACATCCACCTAACTCATGCCAGATAGAAAAAGACTTAGGGCAGGAATTGAAGGAGGCTATGTCCTGCTGTCATCAGCATTATTCCAAAATAAGATTTCTGGGTTTGAGAACATGGTTGTGACCTATAGATCTCAAGTGAGTATGCAATATCTCATGGGAAAACTAAGATGCAGAGATTATAAATATATTTTCTCATACATTTCTCCAGCGTGACTGGCTTTGAAATTGTAGACCTTTGTTTTGACCTTCCTCATGGATACAGTGGTCAAAATCAGTAGGAATTCTGCTAAGGTAGATGAAAACACAACAGATACAAACAAGTAACTGGAGAAAAACTAAACTTCATATATTTTGTGCCCATTCTCTGAACTGTGAAATCTACACATTCCAGAAAGCTGTGTGATTAATAAAGGGATTTACAGAAATCCTTGAATAAATATAATATACTTCAAAATTGGAAAAAAATTTTACCAACATTTGGACCAAACTTGAGCATGCACATGCTTTAATGAACTTGTATTATGCACACATACTTTCTTGAATTTGACATTTGAAATTACATCTATTGAAGTGAAAATCTAAGACAGACTTTTTTTTTTTGTACTTGAAGTCACAATCAGTTTCTTTGCAAGGTTTCTGTCAAATCATGTAATCTCTACATATTTTAACGTGTCTAAATTAAGAAAGTAGTATCTTGATCTTTCAGATTTTTCTTATTTTCTGAAAAATCCTCCTTTCATTTGGAAACTTTTTTTGTCATACCTAACCAAGAGCTAAAGGTGCAAATATTACTAAATAGCAGCTGGAACTGTGCTAGTAATAAATTTTTCTAATGTTAATTTAATTGACTAATGAGAGTTGTGGGGTTTTTAAATTTTAGATTAACCTATTTAAGTAGAATATTAAGCTTTAAGCTTTTTCTTAGGTCATATGAAAAAATTCATTTTACTTTTACATTGTAACAAAAGCCCTAATATTTTTACTCAGATAAAATCTGAGATAAAAATATGTGAAGATAGAGAAATGGCACTGTTGGGTTAAAAAGTCAGAATTCAACTTCTGAAAGGCAATGAAAAGATTATTTTAACTAAGCAGCTCATCAGTAATTCACAAGATTTCAATTAATCCAAACTTCAATTTTTTTCATTAAAACCTTGACCAGAAATTTATACCAACCATTATCAGATATTTCTCTCTTTTTAATTTTTTTTTTTTTTTTTAATTTCACCCTTTGATTGGTCTAGGGAAGGTACAAGCATCCAAAGCAAAACAGATAATACTATAAAGAAAGAATTTTTACAGTTAGAGAAATCACTTTTTTCAAATGTAACAGTGTTATTTGGGCAAGCATCCATCCTCTCCCACCAGGAACATTCAAGAAATTAAAAGGGAGATTAGCAGATCAAAGGTTCTTCTACAGGCTGCACAGAAAAGAAAATCTTTATTACCAATGAGTTGAACAAACCGACAGTTTTCTACTAATACACTTAAATAAGTAGTTAGATTGAGCCAATAAATAAATGCATAGCATAGCAAGATGCATTCTCATAATCAGTTGAAATAATTCTGGAAATCTAGAACCTAACTAAAGGAGACATCTTAGTATCTTTATGTAGGGCTGATCTTAACACTAAATTGTGCATTTCATGAGGGAAGTAAGTGAATTTTCTTAAGTGATTCCTCTCAACATACAAGTAAAATTGTTGCCCCTTTTGCAAAGCATCTGTAAAAGGAGAAACTCTCTGATCATTTATGTCTAAAATGATTTTATCTTTGTTTTACACAGTTGTGTATGACAAAAAAATCATACAGTCAAAAATAATCACAGTCTTGACTTCCTACTGACATATATTCTAATGGGAGGATAAGATTTCTACCAAATATTTTCCTATCAGAATATACAAACTTTACCAAAATTATTCAACGTGAGAAATTTCTTACTAGGTTACAATATCAGATATCATCATTTTTGCCAGAACATTTCCATCCCATGCAAAACTATTTCAGAAGTTGCATTAAATCTCTTTCTTCCAGCTTCCAGTTATATATCAAGCTGTTCTTCAGTTTAAAAAATTAGAGGACAAAAATTGTTTCTGCAATCTGAAACTGTCACTTTTCTGGCAGTTTATGATGAATTAGTAAAGTATAACATAATGTAATATAATATTTATTTTAGAAAAGCATTTGAGTTTTCATCCATTGTTCTGACACTCTTACAGACCTTGATCCTGTGAAAAGCAGGAAGAGTAGATTCTCAGAGGAAGTTGTGTATCTTAAGGTATAATATATATATATATTTAAGCAATATATAAATACAAACTTCAGTGTGTCTTTGGGTATCACAACAAACTTGGTGCTTTATTCCTGATGGGAGCAAATGGGGAGCAGCTTAAAATTTTTCACTTTGATGATAATTTACTGTTTTATATAGGGTTTGTATACATTTGGTAAGGAAAGGTGTAAAAAGAGAACATCGTAATGTGTCTCCATAGCTTAGTGGTTATGTAGGATGAGTATGGAGGAGGCTGAGGTTGTGTTCTGAGGGTTTCATACATAGTTAGAATGGGTGATTGATGTCTGAAATGCACAGTTTATGGAGTATGAACTGCAACATGGAATTCCCTATCCAAAGGCAGCTCTACAATTCTGGAGTTTAACAATCTGGATCACATATGAAAACTGTTAGATGTCCTCTTTTGCCTTTCTTGACTCCTTTTTGGCCTAGGGATTGTAGCTGTCCTGTTCAAAACAGATAATTCCTTCTTCAGTGGCAATCACCTCTGGGCTGGTGATTGAAGTCCTCTCCCCGTGGGTGAGAGCTGCAGTTCTGAGTCTCCAATAGGCAGCAGGAGAAATGGGAAGCAGCTCTCCCATGTTATGGTCATGCTCAGAAAGCCCCTCTGGACACTGGAGATGTTCTAGAGGTCCCTTCCAGCCTCAACCATTCTCTGATTCCTTGGAAAGGAAAGAGACTTCCATGTCCCACGTTTGGATTTCAACATAAGCATTGTAGGCCTCTTTCAGAAAAGCTGATAGGGTTTGAATCTTCAGTGGACGGGAACGGCAGATTAGGTTCTGCTTCAAATACTGCTTTTCAACAGGAGTTACTTCTCTTCAGCTTTTGCTTCTCTTTCTGTTATCTTAGAAAGGTTTTCCGATGGTTCTTCATCTCCTTTCCATGTAAAAGAAAGCTAGTTATCCTCTACATGGACTAGAATTTAGGTGATAGAATATTGAATATTCATACCAAAGGTGCCCCATTTCTCATTCTCACTCCTTAAGCATCCACTGTTGCACACCACTGCAAATAGCACAGTAACCTATTTGTACCTTTGGTCTGACATGTTATGGACCCCTTTGTTTTTTCACTACTTGTAATACCTCATGTCTTTTTGTACACTTGAATTTTAGTTTAGGATATCCCAACAATAAAATCTTCTTAGTGTAAGGGAGGAGAAAGATGGTGTCTACCCTAACTATTGAAAATATGATCTTGTGAATATTCTAAGTGAAATTAAAAAATATAGAACTAAAACCTGATTGATTTCTAATTGAGGTGTCAAATACATCAGAACTCTTAATGACGTATCTTCATTCCCCTTAGGACTGGCCTATAAGAAATAAGGTAAACTAGGAATAATCACTTCATTAATACTAAGTCAACATAATGATTATAATCAATCCAGTTTTGGAATCAAATGCTCCCCTAGCATCAGTGTGATGTATTTTTGTGAAATACTTTCGTGCTTTTTTCCTTGACAGTTTTACAGTTGTCAGTCTTCAGAAACCCCATTTGCACGTGCTATTAGAGCAAAATGCCTCCACAAAAAGTTCTTCATCTTTTCACGCTACTGCTTCTCATTTAGACCTGCAAAGCCAAGATCATATGAATGGATTGACCAGTCTTGTTCCTTAAATCTTCAAGTCCTTTTCACGTCTCATTCTTTCCATTTAATAAAGGAAAATGAGCTGTCCTCATGGTATGACCTACTCTTTTTGCTTTAATGATTACCTGAGACTCAATACTCTTAATTCTAGGCAAAACCAGAATGTGAACTTCATTGCAGATCTTGCCCTATAAATCTTTACTGTGATATTAGTCCCTTTTACTTGAACAGGGACCAGCTGCATGAAAAATCTCAATTGCTGTGAATGACGATGAAGGTTCACTGTCATTATCTTGATGCTGAGGTGGTATTGATTTCCTTCACGCATCTACTTCAGTTTGCAGCTAATGAGGGTTCTGATTAGCCAGTATATTTCTTACATCCCTGTTCAGTCGATCATCCCCTACCAATGGAGTGTAAAACATTATTCAGGTGGCATAAATAGATTATGTGATTTGTATTTCATATCCTACTGTGTAGTTTGGGACAGTCCATTTCAGTTTCCAAACTCTCTTCCTTCTCTGCTGATGCATTGAGCTTATATTAATATAATGAAATAGATATATTGTATACTTGCATTTGTAAAATTTCTGGGAAATTATTAGCTTTGTTAATACAGGGCACTTCAGTGTCTTGCTGAAGTACTAGTGTGAGATTGAAAAATATCCAAGTTCTGCTTCTGTGCCTGTCAATTATTTACAAAACAAGCTAGCTGTGATTACACTTCAATGGTATACTTGTCTTTCAGTGCTCATTAGCATGGAAAAGGAGGAGCACCATTATTGGAATCCAGGAACAATTCAGTATTTTCCATTGTATTTCAAGGTTTTGCACAATTTTAAGAATTCAGAACTTTTCCATTGGTTTAGTAGTTAAGTGATATATTTTTTATTCCGAATACAACAATTGGGTTTATAAATTCTTTCCCTGTCCACTTGATAAACTGTTTTTCAACAGTAAGCAAGCAAAATTACAGCAGTAATTAAATAGAATTGTTTTGATTCCTCCTAACCTTTTTAACAAAAGAAATCCAAAGTATTTTGCATAACTAAAAATGACATCTAAACAAAGTTGTCTCTTTTTCTTTAAGTCAGAAAAAGAAAACAAACAAAAAAATCAAATAAAAAGGGCATTGTACCTTGAATTTGTCCTGTGATTGCCTAGATGCATTAAAGAAAGCTGGAGAATGAAAGGAAACTTTGGTCTGTTATTTAGAACAGGTGCTGTGACTTGCCATCCAGTTTCTATTCTTTTTTTTTCTGCCAGAACCTGCCCTGTGTCCTTGGACAAATAATTCCTTCCTGTATCTCAGTCTCCTGAGCTGTAAAGCTGAAATCTCCCAGGTAGTAGGAACATGGAGAAATCAGCTAGGACTTAAGGTGTCATTGGATTCCCCAGGGTTCCTGTTAATGGAAACAAGGTGCAGCAGTCCATCCATCCCAAATTAAGATGTGGCCTTTTTATCTTTATTAGGAGACTTCATTAACAGAAAGAAAACGCTCCCTAAGGAATAAAATACCAGGTATTCTCCTTGAGGATATGTTAGTAGTCTTTTACTTTTTTATTGCTAAATAATACAGTATTATTTAGCAGAGTGTGAACACAGTCTAGGACGAGGATTTCCAGGTGCTGTGATAGCACAAATATTAACAGTAATAGCAATAGTATATTATACAGAAAATAGCTTTTCATGTCCAGCGTACCTTCAGGTTATCATTTGTTTCCTTATCCTGTCCTTATACCTTGGTGCGCTGCCAGGTTCAGAACCAGCACTACTAGAAAACAACCAGGATTAAGTGCTGAATTATTTTTCAGCCAGGAGAAATGGAGCCATCCTCTTCAGCTTCAAACACAATAAAGGGTCAACGTTAGCAGGGCTGGAGAGCTCCACTCATGCTGTTCTCTGTGGCCCTAGTTAAATCCTTTAGGTTCTTCAGGGAAAAATTAAAAATCAGAAATTTTTGCATTCCTACAATAGTTTCTGAACTGGCATACCTTTTGGGGACTGAAAGAACTGCCCGGCATTTGACGAGACCTGATTCCATATGAACTTACCCTTGTTTTTGTTACTCTGCCTCCATATTCTGCAGGCAGAGGGCAAGGAACCCTTGTTGTCTAAGCTTCAGGGTCAAGAAGGGTTCAGTTTGTATACAGGAGCCAAATCTCAAAAACTTCTTAGGGCTGGGTGGGAAATTATTTCCTACTGGAAGAGAGTTTGCCATAAAAGTGTACGTGGTTTTGGCATCTGCTTTCAAGTAACAGCAGTTTTTGCTTTTGCAACAGTCCAGAAATTTGTACTCTTAGCCAAACTGAATTACTTGTGCTGCTTGCTGTGATCAGAAATCACAGCTATCGCTGTAATTCTTAGCTGAGCTGCTGAAGGCTGTTCTCTATTGCTAAATACAAGGGGAATTTGAACATTCAGACTGTGATTGTCCACACTGCAGTACTAACAGCTCTCTTCCCGAGTTCTCAATTTCCCTAGCTGCTCTCCAATCTCCTACACATCAGGATAACTCTAAGAAGAGAAAGGAAACCTGTACCCCTTGTTTCCAAGGTGTGGATTAATCCTTTTCCTTCTTTATCATTACAAACTTAGTCTGTGTGATCCTACAGGAGAGGTGGTCATCTTGTTCTGTTCCTCAACAGCACAAGGATGGTTTTAAGCTAGGAAAAGATAGATTTAGGTTAGATATTAGGAAAAAGTTCTTTAACATGAGGGTCATAGAGCACTGGAATGGGCTGCCCAGAAGGGTGGTGGAGGCCCCATCCCTGGAGTCATTCAAGGTCAGGCTCGATGAGGCTCTGAGTAACCTGACCTAGGTAGAGA
>JAVSBS010017883.1:30525-42411 GCA_033124195.1 Coracias cyanogaster
GTGTCCCTGCCATGGCAGGGGGTTGGAACGAGATGATCTTTGAGGTCCCTTCCAACCCAAACCATTCCATGATTCTATAACTCCGTAATTCTATAATTTTAAAGATGAGCCACCTGGTGATTCAGTGTGATGTGCATTGGGAACTGTTTTTCCACAGGAGCAACATTAAGATCATCCATTAATACTTGTGCAGAGCTCCTAGAGATGCTTGCAAGAGGAGGAGAAATGCAAAGCGTTAGAAAAGCAGCTCAGCAGCTGCTGTCATCTTTTGTGGTTGATGCTTTCCATTCAAGAGACAACCCAAACCCGCCTTCATCCCCTTGTCCTGGGCTGCTTGATAGGGAGAAGCTGTGAGGGACATAACCTGTGAGGTGAGGACGGTGCAGAGCAGACATTCTGCCAGGTTGGGCAGTGCCTGTGGTCCTGGCCAGGCTGGAGATGGCTCCACACCTCTCCCCATCCCTTCTCCATAGCACATGACTTCTCAGGAGGAGAAGTTCCTGTCAGCAGTCTTTCCTCATTAACATTTTAAGTCAATCCTCCGATGACCAGTTCCAAACGAGGTCTTGGCAGCTGTGAGAGGTCCTCCACGTCGTGACGGTTTACACTTGAATGTCCATACCCCGCCCTGCGAGCTACCTCAGATTCGTACTTTGACCTTTCGTGCTCTCTTGAATTCA
The DNA here is from genome assembly GCA_033124195.1 of Coracias cyanogaster. Lineage (NCBI taxonomy): Eukaryota > Metazoa > Chordata > Aves > Coraciiformes > Coraciidae > Coracias > Coracias cyanogaster. The sequence goes on from JAVSBS010017883.1 coordinate 31,206, forward strand.
TGTAAGTAACAAAAACTTAAATACTGCTTCTCTTTTGTTCTTTCTGTAGCTTTTTTAGTCTTCCCAGTGCGTGCTCCATAACAGCAGGAAGATATGTTAATTAGAAGATCTATTCAGGCCAAAACGTCTCGTGCAGAAGAAATTAATTGGTGCTTTCACCTTTAAGCTTGCAATATGTATGGCAGAGAAGAGATTAAATAGCGAGGACTAAGACGCACCGTACCTCTGATGGGGAAAAGCTTGCTGGATCAGGTTTCTTGATAAAGCTAAAATCTAAGATTCTTGCTGAAAGATCAACTAATTAAGGCTGTTGCGTGGCTCGCACTAAACCAAGCGCTAATTTCCGGGCGAGAGCCTGTTCGGAGCAGTTAATTCCTGGAAATTCCCAGCAATTAACTGGCCGAAATTCCAAGGAGCTGAGGGACGAAGCTGGGTTAGCGCGAGGTGGGATTGGAGCTTGCTGCTTGAGCTGCCACCTCAGCGGGGCTCGAGTGTCCTCTCCTCGCTTGGGGTTTGGGCGGTAACTGGAGAACCTTCTAACGTGCCTAAGCTTTCGGCTGGATTCTCACATTTCCCAGCAATAACTCTTTGATGTAGCGTTTTTCTGTAGACTTGTGGGTTTTCTAACCAAAACTCCCCATCCCTCACTCACTGAGCGTTCCTCAGGCCCCACCACGGGCCTCACCACGGAACCCTTGCCCCAGAGCTCCCTGCCCACCTCCCCACTCACTGCTCCGGGGAGCCCAGGCTCCAGCACGTCCTCCTGGGATGTGGGGGGTGAGAAGGGAACCCTTGTAAAGGACAACTGAATATGGTAGGTCAATGGAGGGGAGATGATTTAACGCTGGAGGCTCGGTGTTCCTGGAGTTCTGTGTTTGTAACAGACTGACTGCCCCTTACATAAATACTTGCTTAAAAAAAAAGAAGAAAATGGGGGGAAAAAAAAAAATAAGTGTGATGTCTGTGCCCCAGTCTAACTCCAGGCAGGAACAGGGAGAGGCCCCAGCTGATCTTTGTTCTCAAACAACCTTGTAAATGAATCTCAGGAATGACCTGCTTGTACCGAAGTTGGGTTTAATAAAAACAACGCTGACCTGTTTAACAAACTTCTGTTAAAAACATGGTTTGTGCCCTCCTTACAGTCACTGGAACGGCGAAGTGCCGCGTCCAGGTTCACAGCCCTCGCTTTATTATTCCAGTTTCCCTCTTATCCCCGTAGATGGGTGTTTGAAGCGCTCCTCCCCTTCTCCAGACTGCTCCTTGCCCCGGTGCTGGGGGTGTAGGACCACAGAAAACCAGTCCTTGGTGGGAGGTCTGAAGGAATCTTGCAGCCTCTACCTTGTGCTGGGTGGTGTGACCTGAGCGGACAAGACGTGGCTGTGAACCTCAGGGTGTGTGGCAGGAGCCCACGAGGCTCCCACTGAGCAGGCTGGGTCTTCATCACCACCCAAGAGCGTGTGGAGACCACGAGGGTGGTGTAGAGGCACTGACCAGTGCAGGTGCTGAGCTCCCGGCCCCGGAGTGTCTCGTACGTGGCAGTCACCGAAACCTGTGGATGCCATTGGGGTGAATTAGAATTTGGAAATAAATCTCAGCAAGTCTCAGGTATGTGGGCTGAAAATAACCAACCTGGGCACGCGAGGAGGTTCTGGAGACTCCAGCCCGTTGTACTAAACCCCGTGAGAAGCGCGTTCATCCCGCTCGGCTCGTCCCTGCCTGTCCCCGCTGCCGCACCGCGCGCTTCAGTGGATGTGGCCCCGGGTGAGAGGCAGCCAGGGTCTGACCAGGCTGGGGAGTCGGAGCTGGAAGTCACCTAGGATGGCTCTGTCTTCACGTCTGTTGTTCCCTGCCCCAAACATGGGGAGCTGGAGCAGCGTGTGACCATCAGGCTGAGCTGAGCAGTGACACATCCTTTGCCGCTTCCTTGATGACTGTTTTAAACCTGCCTGTGTCCTCTTTTGAGGCAAACCAACCTCCTTGGCAACGCTTGAATCCGGTTTGGAGCTGTTGTTAAGTTGCTGGATGGGTGAATTGAGGGTAAAGATGTGGGTTTTTTTTAATTCCAAATTGCTCAGAAGATTGGGTTAAGTCCTGTTTGCCCTGACCAGGCTTTGGTCACCAGTGGGATTCAAGTTGCACGCCTTGCTGAGGAAGAACGGGTGGGAGCTGCTGGAACCTGCCCGGAGTTGAAGCAGCACTTGATCTAAGGGCACTTTTCTGCATTCCTAGAGGCTTGAACTGTAAGTACTGTTTAAATTGAGTTGAAAACACTGAAGCTGGTTGGCAGAAAACCCAACTGCATAGAGACAACCCCACAAATGAGCTGTAGAGGCTTGATACGTGTCTGGAGGCAGTTTGGTGTCAATGTCTCTGCTGGGTGCTCTGGAGGATCCTTCTGTGACCTGGTGCTGGTTTCTCTTAATTGCTTCTGGGCGTTTCTTTGGTGTATCAGCAAATTGTGTCAGAAACCTGTAATACGGTAAAACAACCATGGTGTTACTCTCCCAATTGCTGCTTTCTTGTGTCTTGATCGATTCGCTGACCACAGAAGCTTGTTTGCTTGTGCAGCTGTGCAAGGGAACTCTTCTGGGCCATCACAGACCCACCATAAGTAGTGGTACGGAGCCAGGTTGACGATCTGAAACACGCTGGTGTCCACCAGCCTGCTGCTCTGCAGTAGGGTGGCTTCACCCCTACGTGGAATGGTTCCTGGGTGACGTGCTTTGGCTGTGACACCTTCCCTTTTGGCGGCGGTTTATGGATGGGAGACGTGGTGGTGGCTGGGGATGGTGCCGCTGTTGTTTCTGTAGGTGATTGGATGTTTTGGTTCTGATTCAGAATCTGAGCGTCCCTGTGTAGCAGGAGTGTCTGCCAGGGAGCTTCTTGAAGGACAAGCCAGTTTCTGTGGAATCGCTGTAGGGGATTTCGGGTGTAATCGCAGCTTTGTGTACGAGGCGGTGTCAGCTTCAGGCACCTTGGACATCTGGCCTGAAGTAGGGCAGCAGCAGAAGGAGCCTGGGCTGGAGAGGTGAGCTCCCCAGGGAAGGGATCTGCCATCGCCGACACAAATCTCTGCCAGGGCTGGCGGAGCTCTGGGGTGCTCCTGCCTGGGGAGAGGGGGAGCAGCCTTCCTGACCGAGGAGCTCTGTGAAACTGCTCTGTAAACGTTCTCTGGAGTTCTGCAGGGGCTGAATGTTCCCCAGAATGACAATCCTCACAAAACTAGTCCTAAACGCGTGAGATCTGTGCTGGCTGAATCTGGCATGGTCTCACTGGTGACTGGTGTGTAACAAACGGGTACAGGATCCCCAGTGGAGAGATCAGCGGTGGGTGGGGTCAACTTGTGTCTGCAGCATGGAGGCCACCCTCATCCAAACAGGCAGGGCACCACTAAACCGTGTCCCTCAGCACCACATCTCCACGGCTTTGAAACCCCTCCAGGGATGAGGACTCCACCACTGCCCTGGGCAACCTCTTCCAGGGCTTCACAACCCTTTTGGGGAAGAAATTGTTCCTCCTGTCCAACCTAAACCTCCCCTGGAGCAACTTGAGGCTGTTTCCTCTTGTCCTGTCTCTTTCCCATCTTGTCATCTTAACAACAGCCCCAGATTCCATTCTGCTGGTAAGGAGGGGATTTGTGCAGCTCTATCAAAAATGCTCTTTCCATGCGGTCCTGCTGCAACACCAGCTTCACCCTGTAGTTTGCAGCCTGTTCTTCAGGGCAGGAAGCTCCCCTCCTAACGATGATGATGATGGGAATGCAAAGGTAAGCAGCATTTTTAACCTGCTGAGGCCACAAACGTTGGTTCCTTTATCATAACTGGAGTGGGTGTGCAGGAGGGACTGCGCTGCCAGAGAGAAGCAGCAGCAGATCCTGGGAGAGCAGGCTTCACGTTCCTTGTTCCCATCCCACTATGGCATCTTGAGCCTAAACTGGGAACACAGGACTCTGAGGGGCCTTTCAGCACGGCCTTCATCGGTTAGACAGACCCTCCTGTTAATATGTGCTTTTGAACACATACAGATCTGCAGAGGTCTTGAAAAGCAGGTTCATTCGTGGTTTTTGACGTGTCATCCAGCTTATGGGCAAGAAACTCTGTACCCGGGCTCCAGGCTGGGGGAAAGAACGTGAAGACATGGTTCTTGTCATGCGCAGGACGTTAATGACTGTGCAGAACGTTTCTGTTGGTGTTTCCACTGGTTAATGCAGCTGGTAGAGATGCTCGAGATGGGGCAAAGGGATGGAAAAGCAGAACCAAAGGGATGGAAAAGCAGAACCAAAGGGATGGAAAAGCAGAACCAAAGGGATGGAAAAGCAGAACCAAAGGGCTGGGAGGAAGAGCAGAACCAGATGCCCACCCCAGCTTCCTGCAAGGACCTGTGTGGGCATCAGCTTTTGGCTGGACTCTTCAAGGAGCACACTGAGAAGGTGCGGACCGAGCTTCTGTTTTATTTAATGAAAACTACGAAAGACAACTTGCCTCTTTGAAAAAGTCAGGGAGTCGAGTCACTGCTGGGGATAGAAAAGGTGCTGCGCTGGGGGAAGAGCCTTGCCATGGCATGAAGACCTCCCCTGCAGTCCAGGGGCAGGATGAATAAATAACATAACCCTGGTGTTCTGCTGCCTTGTAAACCTCGTCTGGTCTCAAACCGGGTGCCGAGTCCTGCGGCATCCCCCGGCGGTAGCTCTGGCTTGCTCCATGGGACCTCCTTTGGTTTCACCGCTGGTGCGAGTCACCAGCTCACGTGTCATTTCATGAAGTCTCGGATATGAAATGTTTCTGGAATGCTTAGGCCCTGCTTTCTTTGTGGTTTCAAAAGAAAAGCGTGGCTTTGTCCCTGCCCATGTACCAAGCTCAGGCTGTTCTCAGTGCCAGCGCTGGCAAACGTAACACCCCAGAAAGGGTTCTGTGATGACAGAGCTGTCATGACGGGTTCTGTGATGACAGCAGTCCTGCTCAGCTCGGCGTTCCCGAATTCCTCTCCTACAAGGTAAGGTGATGAGCGAGGGGAAGGCGGCCAGGAATGTTCTTCCTTCCCTTCTGTTACAAGGTCTCCTTGGTCCTGTCTGATCCCCATCCCCTCGTGATTTATCCTGTGTCATTCCATGAGGCACCTGCTCGGCCTTTTAGCTGGTGCAGGTCCACATGAAACCCTTCCCTGTTCGGTGGCAGGACCTCTGGGTGTGGTGTCGTTACTCAACCAGAAGTGCCTGGATGGTACCTTCAAACCAGGGTAACAACCACCTGAAAAGGCTGGCCCTATTGTTTAAAACAAACCCCCCAAACCCTAAGAAAACGCTTATTTTAAAAGAACGCGTAAGGCTGGCTGTTAAAAGTGCAGTAGAGGTTTAAACAGACCTTTGTAGGTGGAGATCAGCAGTTAGTAACGACTCCTGTGGTGGGGGGGAATTATTAAAGGCGTTTTGTGGGTCCAGTCTGGTACGACAGAACGAATAAAAAAACCCAACCTGCGCAGCACGTGCTGGTGGATGAGGTAACGCTGATTGTGGGCAAGAAGCGATTTCCCCCAGCTTGTAGGAACTGGGGTTGGGTCTTTAATGGCTTCACCGGGAGGGAGCACAGAACTCAGACCCCTGCGTTCCAGGAGGTTTTCCTTACAAAAAACTGGAGGTTTGATTCTTGGTCTTCTGACTACAAAATCAAAACCTGGGTTCTACCTGAGCATGGCTCGTACAGAGCCAGCAGCGGGAGCTCCCCCTTCTCGAGTGCAGCTCCTGCTCCTCTCCCGTGGGGGAAGTCAGGTGAGCTCTAGGAGAAGAACGGAAGAGCTGGGTGAAGGGCTTGGCCTGTCACACTCCATCACAGCTCGTTTAAAAATGACCTCCAAGACGTCTGGTTCTCGCTGGTGCAGCCCGTAGCCGCCTGCCAACCTGATCCTTGAGTTGTAGGACTGTGACCCAGTCCCTCCTCTCGCCAGCCTTCTGGGTTCAGGTGATGTTAAAAGCTTAGGGGCAGCACACGCTGCTGAGGAAGGACCCCAAAAATAGAAAAATCTCGTCATTTCCTTCTGAAAGACAGAGCAGAAGTGCTGCTCTGTTGTGCCGGCCCGTCTGTTCACTGGGACCTTCTGGTTCTGCAGCTGCTGCTCCCAAGGCAGAAATTCTCCACCAGTCCCTTTGAGGCGGCTGCACGGGAGGACATGGGGAGCTGCCTTCTCCAGGCTTCCGCCGAGGGCACAAGCCACCCGTGTTCACCCGCCCAGCGCCCACTCGCCTGTCCTCGTGTCTGAATCCATCGCTCTCCGTCTTCCATCAGGAGTTTGGGCTGCTAAAACCGGCTGGTTTACCCTCAACCCCACTTGCTGGGAACGCCTCAATCCAGACGTGTTGGGGTAGGGCGGCCTTGCCCGGGGAGGGCCCTGGGTGGCCTGGCTGATGGGACAGAAAATATAAACAGCATTGGACGGCTGCAGGCGTGTTAGCTCTTGATCCACGAGCTCTCTGCAGTGGGTGAATTCGGTGCTGTGAACCTGTAAGGACAGGTGCGGATTTTTTGGTAAGTTCATGAGAAATTACTCTCCCTTCGGGCCACTGCTCCTGTAAGTCTGTGATTCAGAGGAGGGCAGGGACAGGGTGCGCTGGATGCCTCAGGAGATGCCTGTCAGCGATAGGCATGTTGGAAAACACTGAGGATCATAGAAACATTCTGGTTGGAAGAGGTTAACCAGGAGCTCCCGAGCTGCCACACACAGGGCGGGTAAGTGCTCCCTCTTTTCCGGAGGCCCCACCAGGCAGGAGGGACAGCGGGAGGTGAGATGATTTCAGACAAATTCAGGACCCCCGAATGGCTCTGGTGAGTTGACAGCCTGCGTCTTCAGCCTTCTGGGTTTGCTCTCCTAAAAGGCACGTGGTCTGGGAAACTGCAGAAAAGCTTAAAAAACCCAACCCAGTGGAGCTTGGTGTGCATTAGAAGCCAAAATGATTAGTTTTAAAGCAACGGAACTGTACTTGGAGGTTTTTGCAGTGTTCAGTGGGAGGCAGGTTTTGAGGTGCTCTCAGACACTCCCGCTGTGGGAGGATCTCTCCTTGCGCAGGCGGTGGGGGCTATCTGCGGCCGAGCAGTTTGGGAATCTCCCTTCCCTGCCCAAGGGAGGGTCCTCTCCCCAGCCCCGGCCCTTAATGCAGTTTTGTTCCCTAGGAAGACTAGCAAGGTCTGCAGCAGAGCAGGACACGGACACGTGCTCCTCAGAAGGCTGCTGGAGGGCGATGCTGCTGATAAATACACGTGCGCTTCATTTATCGGTGTCCTGGCCTCAAGCTTGGTGACCAAAGGCCATTTTGATTCCTACCTGTGCTTTTTTTTTTTTTAGCAGATCAGTAATAACAGGAAACCAATCAGGAGTCAGCCTCTCCAGCTCCAAGGTGATGATCACCAAGGCCAGCGTGGAGCCCTTAAGCTGCACTAGCTGGTGGCAGGCCATCCAGTGCTGTAGCTGTCTGGTCAAGAGCGCAACGTGGCGAGAAGGATTCATCTGAGGCAGCCCATGTAGTAGATGGGGCCAGCTGGACATCACCATGGCGTGGAACTGGAGAGAAGATAAAGTATATTTATATATATATATATATAAAAAAAAAACCAAACCCCAAAAAGCAGAGGTCAGTGAACTTTGTATGTTTTCATATGTTCTCAACAGATTAATTTCATCTCATATCAGGAAACCTCAAGGGTTCCCCCCTTCCCCCTTTTTAACATTTTTTTTGGTGTGTTTTGTGTTTGTACTTGCCAACCATGGAACTGGGGGGGGTTTTTGAGCTTATAATGAATGTACAAGGTCTGTGTTTCCTGACGATTTCTGAAGTCTCTACGTTACCCAGATTGCTGCCCAGGAGATTCAGTTCAGGCCGGCAGATAGAGCAAAACCTGTAACAATCGCTGCACTCTGAATTCACTGAGGAAACAAGCACCTAAGAAAGCAGTTTTCACAATCAGCAGCCGAAGATGGCTTAATATTTGCACAAAACCTTGAAAAAGGGATCCAGGGTGTGTTCGCATCACATGATTTTTTGCCTTACTAGCACATGAAGACAAAGTTTAATCGTTTCTATCACACGTTTAGTAACTGCAGTGTGAACTAAGTGCCAGATCGGGGTGGTCTCGTCGCCTAAAACACGGGCGAATAATCAGTGGAATGATAAAGGAAAATGGTTTAAGAAAAAAAAACCAACAAGCTGTGTGTGAAATGTAGCAAACCTCTGACAGCTTTCTATGTACAGTATTAATAGAACGGAAATAGTGAGAAATATTTTTGCAGTGTGTATTTAAAAAAAAAAAAAAAGGCGTATAGTTGTGCGTTATGAGAAACTTTTTAACGTCCCTTTTAGTTGTCCTTTAAAGATTGAATTTTTTGAGCAAGAGGAAAGGTTTTAAATAGGAGATAATTTTAAAAATACACTTTAAAAAAACCAAATCACTGTAACATTCTTCAAAAGACTTGCAGATAGCTTAGAGCAGGTAGTTTGGGAGGGATGTGTGGGTGGGTGTATGTGTGCGCATCTGTGTCTTCTAGTCTCATTTGATAAGGAGCTGTTTCTTTAAAGAAATAAAAAACTGCAGAACTTAGCGCTTGCGATGTTTAAGAAATCCATTGGTGTTGCTGTGTAAAGGTCCCAGTGAAGCTTAGCTAGTATAATTCTTTCCGTTCTCAAGAGCTCAGCTGGAGAGCGTTTACAGCCGCTCTGCACTGCGAGCATCTTCACCGATGGCATTACCTGTAAAAAAAAAATAAATTAAAAAAAAAATAAAGCAACCACCGTCCTCCAGAGCGCTGTGTGTGTTTCTCTGTGTGGTGCTGGTCAAAGAGAGGTGCGCGTCTGACCCCAGCTCCTAGGTTTCCTCTTTTTCAAAACCGAATGAAGGGAAGAGGAGAAACGCAACCCGGAAGAGATGCAGCCTGCCAACGGCTTTGGGCTACTGCAGGTGTCTGAAGAAGTCTCTCAGCGCGCTGCTGCCAGGAGCGGTGATCCTGTGTGATCTCACAGGTACTTGCTGAGGTGACATGCTCACCTTGAGCTGCCGACCTGAGTCATTTCCTCGCCATGTTCAGAAACTAGTTGTGACTCCAAGCAAAACTCCTCAGTTTTAAGCATCCTCTGAAGAACTTCTGCTCTGCCTCACCTCCCTTCCCCTCCCAGGACATAGAGGACAATGCCAGCGCTTTGATGCTGTGCGTGTGCATCTTCATTGTCCCCCCACTGACTAAGCTTTCCTGCAGGCCATGCATTCTGAAGACAGGAGAGAGGTTCAAGGGCAGGAGGAGCGAAATGTGGCCGTGACATAAGCCAACACAAGTCCTTCGTCCATCAGGGTCACAATTCTGCCAAGCAATGATGAAACGGGGCTGAAAACGTGGCTGTCACCCCTTAAGGACTGCTGAAGGTAAACAACGCTTCCCTGTTCAAGTTGTTGAAAGACTTGGAGACAGCAAACAACTTGAACGTGAGCTGAGTTTAGTGTGCTTAAAATTAAACGTACAGACCTCATCGTCTTCGTTGGTTTTTGCTGCGAGGAGTTCACTATGCACTGAAGATATTTTAATTGGGCCTGAAGGGAGAAGATGAAAACACTGAGGAAAGGAGATAAAAGTCTTGGGGGAAATAATTGTCATTCTATGACAGATGCACGAGGTTCATTTAAGTTACAGCCGCTTCTTAATTAGTTTAGCTGAAGATTCCGTTGAAGCTGGAAATAGAAATCCAAAGTGATACAAAATAAATCCTCCTCCTGGTGCCATTTTTTATTCCTGCATCCCACAATTTTTAGGCTGTGCTGTGCCACAGTATTGCCATGCAATGTTACTCCTCAGCTGAGGCGTTCATTAATATGCTTTTTGCCATTGCCAGTATCGCTCGAAATAGGATTGAGAGCTGCAAGGCTCAGTTCGCCTCGTAACTTCGCTGTTGCTTCAATGGCAGAAAAAAGTTGGCTCCATGGTTTGCTTAAAAATAGGGGTTTCACAATTAAAATATGAAAAGTGGGAACACAAATGATTCCTGTTTAGCAGAGACAACCAGCTGACAATGAGTTCTTTGGACTTCCCAGAGCATTTGGACGACAATTCATGCAAATGTTTCTACCAAGGACTGTCAGTCAGTGGAACCTCATCAAACACTCGAGTACATATATATCTATATATATGCTTAAAAGCTCTGCCCAGCAGAGACCCTGACTGCTCCCTCAGTCTGCTGCCAGACAGAGTACCTGCTTTGGGTACCAACCGATTATTCTCCTTGGTAATCGAGCCAGGAAAAAGCTGATGGAGATTTTCTGCTGACGCCAACAACCGGTTCAAGACGCTGGCAGCCAAGGCAAACGTTTCAGGGTAAAACTGCAGCCCAGAGCTTAGTTCTGCAATCCAGAGAACTGCTTTCTTGTACCAGGACTCTGAGATCTCTGTGCCCTGAGGGGGAGAGAAAGTTAAAGACAAACACAGTTAGTGCTTTGATGATTTTGTTAACGTATCTCCAAAGGAGAACTCAAGTTCTAAGTGCTCTAATTAACTTTATGGATGGCTGGAGGCTTGAAATGAGGAGAGCCCGGTCCAGGGAGGAGAGCTCTGGTCTCGGAGCAGACCCTCGGTCCCCAGAGCAGATCCCTGGTCCTGGAGCTGACCCCTGGCAGGAGCCACCGCTCAGTCCCTACCCGCCAGGCTGGGCTGCTCTGGGGCTGCCCGAGGAAGGGGAGGCGGGAGGGTGGCGATGGCTGCGGGGAGCCTCCGCGGTCCCGGGGGTGCTTCGCTGCCCCCATCAGTGCCCACAGGAGCTGTGGGATGTCCTGAAATACCTTTGGCTGTATCCATGCCATCTCCAGCACCTCCCGGGAGCTGCTTTCCTTCTGGACACGGGGAAGGATCTTCTTTTGCGTGTTTCATGGTCCGTAGTGGGACCAGTGCTGTTTAATATCTTCATTAATGTCACAGACCGTGGGGTCAAGGGCACCCTCAGCAAGTTTGCCGATGACACCGAGCTGAGGGGTGTGGTTGACACATTGGAGGGACCTGGACAAGCTCCAGAAGTGGGTCCATGAGAATCTCTGGAGATTCAACAAGGCCAAGTGCAAGGTCCTGCACCTGAGTAGGGACAAGCCCTGGTATCAGCAGAGCCTGGGGGCGAAGGGCTGGAGAGCAGCCCTGGGAGAAGGAGCTGGGGGTGCTGGGGGTGAGGAGCTGGAGCTGAGCCGGCCCCGTG
>JAVSBS010017884.1:0-10857 GCA_033124195.1 Coracias cyanogaster
AGCAGCCCCAGGGCTCTCAGCCTTTCCTGGGCACAGAGATGCTCCAGGCCCCTCAGCATCTTTGTAGCCTCCACTGGCCTCTCTTCAGAAGCTCCTTGTCTCTCTTGACCTGGGGAGCCCAAAACGAGACCCAGTGTTCCGAGGTGGCCTCAACTAGGGTAGAGTAGAGGTGAAGGAGAACCTCTATTGACCTGCTGGTCACACTCAATGCAGATCTTCCCATCCATCATTGGGAATTCCCAATGTATTTCAATTAGACCTGCCAGTTCCATGCGGTTTGGGAGGTTTCAACAGCACTTTCTAGAATCAGGGTTCTCCAGCAATCTTCCACGTTTCCAAGCTCGGTGTTCAGGGTGACATCCTTTTCTGCCTAACGGCCCATTACGTAAAATCGAAGCCAAGTGAAATCCAGCCATCTGTGCTCTGGCCATCATGAATACCAAGTACCTGTTACATCACCAAGTCCTAAAAGTTCATCTTTTGGTATTCTGCCCAAAGTCTACCCCAGCAGGAAGGTCTGTATTAACCCCATCACTGCCAGATGTCTTTCCAAACTCCTAACTGGGCACAACGGCTGGGACACGAGTAGAAAGAAGAGATGGCGTCGACCGAGACTGTGCGTATGAATTTCTTTTTTCTTCTCCAGAAGCTCCTGGATGTGATGTCGGCTAAATAACAGCTTCATGTCTCAATAAATAAATCTTTGCGTGGAAACCAGAGAGGTACAACACTTAGTTAAATCAGAAATTAAAAAGCGGCGTGCTAACGTGTGGTGGAAATCATATGAAAATATCTACATCTTTGAATACATTGAATAATTTCCTGGTGACTAATGATATTAGGGCGAGGAGCAAGTGAATTCATAACGGCTCCGTGCTTAGTGCGGGGAGTTATTAATGCACCGCTCCGTCTTCAAATTGAGCTCTTTTGCGATAGACGCCCGGAAGTCACCTGAATATTAAACAAATATGTGGCTGGTTTCTTCTGGAGGCAAAATTAAGCACCGAAGACGTGGGTGGGAAGGATATTAATAACAATCTGCAGTAAGTATTTAAAGATTATTTACTCATTTCCAACTCCCCGTACCAGTGTTAGTCACGCTGAGCTGCCTCGGCGTTGACGGCGATGAAAGATGTGATTCCGCAGCAGGTCTTTTGCAATGTCAAGGTTAATAAATGTCTCCTCACATACAAACATTTGTTATTTTCCAGGCGAGAACGTTGAGAATGGAATTGTGTAATTAGGGAGGGAGGCTTTTTTTTTGCTCGGCGTCCAGGAAGGTGCGCGAACTCTTCTGGGTTCCACCGAAGCAGCGCTGGAGAGGTGGACGCCTACGGTTCACTGCTATGAATTTCAGGATCTAAAGGCAACGCGGCGCTGGGGATCCTCAACCAGGTCTTCCCGCATCACCCCTGGGACAGCAGTGTGTCCTCGTGAGGGGCTGGAGGACTCCCGGCCCTCTGGAGCTCAGCACCATGGCCATGGCTCCTCCGTCCATCAGCGTGGCACTGGAACCCAGCAGCATCCCTCTGTGTAGCAGCATGTCTGAAGCTCCTTCTGCTCAGAGCGATGGGTCAGAAGTTAGGGCTGTTGCACAAAGTTGACTCCAGATTTTTTATGCAGGTGAAGCTGGAGTTGAGCACAAGGAAGACGTGGAGCGGGGCCAGAGGAGGCCCCAGCAATGATGGGAGGGCTGGAAGCCTCTGCTGGGAGGCCAGGCTGGGAGAGATGGGCTTGTGCAGCCTGGAGAAGAGAAGGCTCCAGGGAGACCTTCTGGTGGCCTTGCAGGACTTCAAAGGGGCCTAGAAGAAAGATGGGGAGAGACTTTTGAGCAGGGCCTGTTGTGACAGGACAAGGGGTGATGGTTTGAAACTAAAAGAGGGAGATTTAGACTGGAGAGAGGGAGAACCTGGTTGAGGTTGCCCAGCGAGGTGGTGGCTGCCCTATCCCTGGCACCATTGCAGGTGAGGTTGGCCGGGGCTCTGAGCAACCTGCTCTAGTTGCAGATGTCCCTGCTCCCTGCAGGGGGGTTGGACTAGATAATCTTGAAAAGTCCCTTCCAACCCAAACCATCCTGTGATTTAAAGGAGAACTTCAGCTCGCTATTGATGAAGATACCACCAGGAGACTGAGACAAAGCCTTTGGAAGGGAAACTCGATGGTCACCAGTTGTGCTCATGGCTTTGCACAGGCGTTGTTCTATATTCTCTATTTTTTCTTGTTTTTTCAGGAAAGCGCTTGTCCGTTCTGCATCCCGGAGTTGACTTTAACAGCGTGTGCTTTGTTCTGCCTCTTTTCTTTTCTCCTGCAGAGCCAAGTTCCCATTATGTGATCTCCTTAAAGGCCTTTAACAACGCAGGCGAAGGGGTCCCGCTGTACGAGAGCGCGACCACCAGGTCCATGACAGGTGAGTTGCAAACGCTGGTTCATCCTCTGCTCCTCATCAGCCAACGTCAGCCCGCCAAAGGCAAAACGTTTTGGTGGAGGCAGCAGGAGACAAGAGCAACCTCCGGGTCCCCGCTCAAAGAAATCAGCTTTATTTCGTTACTTTATCGTAGCTACACGGGTCGAATGAATCGTTTCCCCTTTCCAGAAATTGGCTGGCTGCGTTGAATGGGATGCTCACAAGCGCTTGCTCTTTGGCGGGGGGTGGCTTGGGAGAGAAGCATGACTCCCCAGCAAGGGAAATAGTTACAGCTCAGGGCAGAATAGCAATGAAATGATTTTTATTCCCAGTTAGTTACAACCGCGCTGCCATCACGCCCATCTGCAAGAGCACGTAGAGGGGTCGCAGAAGGTGAAGGAACACCCTGATGAGGTTTTCCTGCTGAGATGAGGCTCTCGGAAGGGATTACCCAGTGGGAACGAAGGAAGGTGCTCCTAGGAAGCTGTTCTTCACCGACGCGTTGTTGGGTCACTAGCAAAGTTCTAAAATCAGAATTATTCTCGTCTACACAAGAAAAATTTCTCCGCCAATTCCTGTCTATTGCGCTGTCTCCCAGACTATCTCCCAGGGTTTTTTTCTGCCGTCGCTGGTGGGCGGGTGGGACTGACGAGGGGTTCAGGCAGGATGGATGTCAACGGAAAAGGAACTGTGTTTTTCCTCTAGAGCGACACAATCATTTGGTGAAGTTTTTTTTTCCTCGCGTTTCACCCGTGGCGTTCAGAGCTGCCTGGAAAGGGAGCTGTGTCACCGAGAGCAAACCCCATCACTGACGCTGGCCTGGGTGGACCACGAGGAATAAAGCCACCAAATGGCAACTGCTGTGGCTCTACAAGGAAAAAAAAACAGCTTTGATCCAGATGGGTTTGTGAAGTATTCCCATAAGAAATCTTGGAAAGTCAGAAGGAGAGAAAAAAAAAAAAATTAATGATGTAATCAAGGGCAACCGTAACAAGCTATGTTAGATCTAATAAGTGTCAGGGAAGTTCTGCCTCAAAAATTATTAATTTTTCTTCCTGTCTGGAGTCTACAGAGGTTGTTCTTGCTGATTGTGTGTCTTCTAAAATCTTTTTTTGCAATGAGTTTGCCTCAGGATCCACATCTACCGTCGAGGTTTTTTTGTTCCTTGTTGGTTCTGTTTCAAAATCACCCGGCTGGCCCATGGGATTTGATTTTCTGTCTGTCCATAACCTCCCATAAATGAAACAATGCCCAGGGGTGGAAAAGGTAATTGAGGCTTGGGCTGTGTTCCGGTGAACCAAGCCGATGATCATCTGCCAACCGTCCACCTCGGTGCTTCCCTCTTATTGCTGAGAGACATCCGTACCCCGAGCTTCCTACCACCTCCCGGAGGATGCAGCAGCTGAAAGGAGCTGGTGGGCTGGGTCGTTGGTGGAGGAACATCTCCGAAAAGGATTTTAGCAAAGCAGGAAAGCAGAGGAATTGTTTTCTGAGCAGCAGGTGAGCTGATAACACCCTGAGCACCAAAGAAACCCCAGAACTCTGTGGCTTTGTGTGTCCGTTCAGCAGATACGTGGCCATGCTTGGGTGGCTGCTTGTGTGGAGATGGTGTGCAACGTTATAGAACATGCGGTATTCACAAAATAACTACAAATAAAGCAAGGACCTCTTTTCCGCCGAGAGATTGCCGTTGCCAAATGACAGAAGTCCACGCGTAGATAATAGCAAATGACACTGAGGTGGAAAACTGAGGCAATATTTAGGGATCTGTTTTCAGCCGTCGGTGGATTATAGACATTTCCCTCTTCCTCCGGTCAGTGGTAACGTGTTTCAGAAACTGAATTCTCTTGCTTGACCGGGTCTGACCATTTATTTTGCTGAACCAAGCCTCTCTTCATCATCTCCTCTGTGGCAGGACATCTGTTTTCAGCATGGGAAAGAAAAAGATAAAGGAAATACGGTATTTGCTAAAATATCGACTCTGCTCCAGATGCATCAACTTTGTTAAAAAAAAAAACAACAGAAAAAGGTGCTGCTCACCTTCCAAAGTTTGCAGCTGATTCTTTTGGAAAACTTCTCTTCAAGGAAATGTTAATTTTTTACTTGAAGAAGCTCAGTTCACCAGGTTGGGAGAAAAAAATGAGCATCAGGCACCTGTTACTCCCCGTGTGGACCATGTATTTGAGTTTTGGATCACTACAACCACATGGTGTCTTCATTTCCTTCAACACTCGTCTTCCAGCTTCTTATGAAGCAGCTTTTGGTGGACACAAGAGGCAGGTTGAACCTCATGACTTACACATTTTAAACATCCTTGTCTCTGTTTCTCCTTCCAAAGGCTGTGACCTCCTGAAGTTCTGAAGAAGAAGTGCAGATCCGTAAAAGGATGTCAGGAGCTGGAATCGCACATCGAGCAGGCAAACTGTAGCAACCGTCAGTGAGGAAATATTAGAGTCCTTTATGCTGTGATTCATTAATTAGCACATCATTTTAGGGGCAAAAAAACCACAAGCAACTTCTTGACGTGCTTTTGCTGCACTTCACCTACTGCATTTGGAAATTGTGTTTAGAAAAATGACAGCTGGGTAAGTCATGAGTCAGTGAGAAGAGTTTTAATAGATAGGCCTGGTTGCTTCAACACGGACAGAGGTGCTGGGCCATCTTATCTAGACTGGGCTTTTCCCAAGAAAGGTTGGAGCAGATGATCCTTGAGGTCCCTTCCAACATGGGATTTTATGATTTGAACCGAGTAGAAACAGTCTCTGGTTGTCGCATGGGTGCCATCACCATACAGCAGAGACAGAGCCCTGGAGAAGCCAAGAGTGTGAATGTCATTGGGGCCAAACCAGACACTGGTCAGGAGAGGAATTCTGTACCTGAGTGGGTGGTGGGTTTTATCCCATGACTGTTTTATCCCGTAATCTGCTGCTGACCCACCACCTGGTTCCTCCCTCAGAGGAACCTCCTCTGCGACAAAGTGGAAGGTGAAGCATGGCTGCAGTCATCTTGACAGCTTCAGTTAACTGGATGTGCCAGCACACCACTCAGATACGGACCTTTGGAAATGAAATGTGCCACCATCTCGATAATTAAGCCGGCCAGAATTTTCCTGTGGCCTTACATAGCTTGCCTCCATGGCACGTGCACGATGCTCAACATCTTGCTCCCCATCCATCTGGTCAGAGACACATGGAAGAGGAACTGTGTTTGTTCCTCAAGGAAGCAGCCCACCTGAAGATCATCCACGTCTCCACGCCGGGGATGTGCCCATTTACCACGCTGAGAGTATTAAACCAACAGTTGCAAGGTTGTCACTTCAGCAGTGAAGTTATGTTTGGTTTTGTCCTGATGAATGGTTAAGCAGATGTAGAATATGCTCCTTTAAAGGGCCTAAGTGAACAACCTTGAAGGAGGCTTCTGGGAGAGGAAAGCGTGGGGAGCTCCTGCACATGTGGGATTATGTCATGGCTCTAAATCAGGTTGGAAGATGACACGCTCTCCGCTTTGTAGGGGTTTTCAGTGTGCCATCTAAGCGATTCCATTTTTTAGGAGAATGTAAATCATTTTAAGGAGAGAAGCCGGGCGCTGACTTCGTCCCTTGTGAGGAAGACAACAGCCTACCTGGGAGTATTGAAACGAGTCATGAAAAGTAGCACTTAATTGTTAGTGTTGTTGTAGTGATGTGACTGAAGTGTTGCTGACGCGCTCTCATTTTGCATTAATGCCTTTCTTTCTGTTCTCCTCATGTTCCTCCTCCTCATTAATGCCATGCATTTAACCCATTGTGACGTGTGCCCCTTGGTGGCTTTGTGTTGTGTTTTGGTTTGTTTTTTTCCATTTAACTTACCTACTCCTTTATTTTGGAATGCTCATTTGGTGCTGTATGAACCCAGACCCCATTGATCCATTAGAAGTTGATTTTTATCCTTTGCTTGATGATTTCCCTACCTCGGTCCCAGATATCTCCACCCCCATGCTCCCACCAGTAGGTGTCCAGGCTGTTGCACTTACGCACGATGCAGTGAGGGTCATCTGGGCAGACAACTCTGTCCCAAAGAACCAAAAGACTACGGAGGTTCGCTTCTACACGGTCCGATGGAGAACGAGCTATTCGACAAGTGCCAAGTACAAGGTGAAATTTTAGCACGTTATCAATTTATGAGCTGTTTCCTCTGTTCGTATTTGATTTGCGCAGACTTGAGTTGTCTTCTATGAACTTCCCTCAACCAAACTTTCCATTTCAATCGAAAGGCGACTTGCCTGAGGAACTACTGCTTGTAGAAAGCTGGGTGTTGAGTTGGGTGGAAATGCCATATTTTAATTCCCCATGCCAATTGTTGGACGTTTTGATCTTTAATCTCTACCAGTCAGATAGAGATGAGTCGTGGGTTTGGTGGTAGCACAAGAGTGTGGCGTGAAAAGGAGGACATCCCGTGTCCTGCCTCCCATGCCCTACCATAATTGTTTTTCGCTTGCCTCAAAGGATCATACTGATCATAGCGAGTTGTTTCCAGTGGATGTATTTTTATACTGGAAGCGGACACCTCGTTTTTTGCTGTTCTCTGTCCTAACCAAAGCAGCCTCATAGAAGTCATTCTTACCAGGCCTCTGGAACAGGCCATGCTCTATCCAGCCGAGGCTCCTCTGGGTCTAAATCTCCCCTCTTTTAGACAGAACCACAGAATTATTGGGGCTGGAATAGACCTTCAAGATCATCAGGTCCAGCCTGTGACCCAACAAACCATCACCCCTTGTCCTGTCCCAACAGGCCCTGCTCAAAAGTCTGGCCCCAGCTTTCTTCTAGTCCTCCTTGAAGTCCTGAAAGGCCACCAGAAGGTCTCCCCAGAGCTTTCCCTTCTCCAGGCTGAAGAACCCCACCTCTCCCAGCCTGGCCTCCCAGCAGAGGGGGTCCAGCCCACCCATCGTTGCTGGGGCCTCCCTAGAGATGGTGGCAATAAAGGTAGTTTTAATACATCTAGTTGCAGATGTCCCTGCCCCCTGCACGGAGGTTGGACTAGATGACCTTTAAAGGTCCCTTCCAACCCAAACCATTCCATGATTCTGGTTTGGCTGGTCTGTGGATAACAGCTGGTCTGATTTATTTATTCCAGCTCCATCACCCCCAAGCAGAAACCATCCAAAAAATCTTACTCCTTACTCCTTACTTGGAATAACCACATTTTTTCAAGGAAACAAGATAAACCTATTATCTTGTTTGAAAACAATGGGGAGAACTTCCTTTTTCTTTGGAGGTGCTTGGCTGAGGCTCACAAATAGCTTCCCAAAGCTATTCCTTGGAATTCCCAAGCCTTTGGAGATTTTTCCCGTCAAAGTCTCCCATGGCTTCAAAACTACCAATCACATCCAATCTCATGAAGGCTTCAGCCTTTCCCGGTGAAGTTGGAAAGTTCATCAATCTAACTTTGTACAAAGCGTCCCAAACAGGCACGGTGCCGCATCACTGAAGGCACTTGCCGCAGTTACACCCCCTTCATCTCCATGGGGAACTCACTTCAAGGATGTCTCGCCTATTGAAATGCTAATATTTAGTATTGAGCGGAACAGTCAAAGCAAAACACTCAGCTGGAGACAAATAACTTTCTCGCCAGCAAAAAAGATCCCGGTGTCTTTGTGTTGCCACTAAAGACTCTTTTGCCCAGGAATAGGTTGAAACCTTCTTCTTTTTGCCTTGTGTTTCCTGGCCGTGTGTAATATCTGAGCACTTCCACGCTGTTCCTTATCAGGTTTCATTTCCCTCAGGCGTGCCGAGGAGTATTTTATGCCGTAAAGCATTTCATTTCTTCCAAAAATCTTCTGGAGGGGAGAAAATTATTATTCCCTATATTGAAATCCAGCTTTTAGTCAAAGCATCATTTTTTATAAGCTCTAGCAGGTAGATTTGGCCGTCTCTGGGAAGTGACTGAGGAGTTTGTGAACGTGTAGGTTATAAATGATGTCTTTGCTTCACTAAGACATTTTATAGAGGGAGATTCTCTACTGGAGTAAACCCCTAGTACAGATAAGTTGCCAAACTGCTCATTTCCAAGAACTTGGAGTTTTAATTGAAGGTGATGATGATGGGGTTTTGGCCTGTGGTGTACTGGAAACTTGATATCCCATTTTTAATGTCTTTTCGCTGTATTTTGATTCTGTTTTTGAATCACCTGATGATTAGCATCCGAAGGGCATTACCGATGCATGCCAGCAAGATGTCTTGGGGTGATCCTCTTCCCAAATATAACATCAAGGTAGTCTTCTGATGGAAAGTCATATGTAGGTTGGCCTTACTCCATAAATTGGCGTCCACAGGTGTATAAACCTGTGAACTTGGCACCAGGTTTACTCACTGGCCTGTAAGTGGTTGATGCTGGAGGGTTTCACCCCAGGCTCTGGAGCTTGAAAAGCTTGGGAATTGATTTTACTCATTTGTCACCCATTTGTCCAATAATTTTCTTTGTCCCCTTGGCTGCTAGTGCGGTTTGGTTCGAATTGGGCCTTGCTGCAGGCCGAGGTAAAAAAGCTACATCGGTAAAAAAGAAACGACCAGTTGAAATATTCACATGGCCGTCAAGGCATAGATGAAGGACGCAGGGTTGGCTTCCAGCTTACAGGTGAAAAAAATGCATGGCCAATTGCTTTGTGTAGGAGAAGAGAAAGCGAAACCATCACCATAATTTATTTAACTGCCTCTGGTACTAAAAATACTCCTGTTAAGGTTCCTAGCAGCAGTAGAGCTATTTTGCTCAAAAGAAGAGTCCATTGTAACTGTGTTTTTTCTTGGCTACCAGCAAAGAGTGGCTTGAAAGACGTTTCTCTGCTCCATCTCTTTGCAGTCAGCCGATACGACGGCTCTGAGTCACACCGTGATAGGTCTGAAGCCAAACACCATGTACGAGTTCTCCGTCATGGTCACCAAAGGTCGGCGCTCCAGCACCTGGAGCATGACGGCGCACGCCACCACCTACGAAGCAGGTAGGGCAAAAGCTGCTGGAAGGGCTTTCTGTGGGTTGTTTGTCCTCAAAACCTTGTTTAAGTTCATCTGAACTGCATAAATCGATGGTGTAGGTAGAGGATTAACTGGTTTTCTTCACTTTGTTTTTATCGGTAGCAAAGCAGAGCAGTCTCTTGAGCTCTGGAGTCATTGCAAGAAGGCGGGAGATGGTCGTGGGTTGTGTGTAGTAGTTTGCCCTGTAATATAATGAGTAGCTGTGACTTTTGATTTAAAATAGCTTTCACTTTTCAAGGAAACCCAAGAGCAAGTGAGAAGAACAGTTATTTTGTTAGGATTAGGCAACAACTTGGCTACTTTAACATTTTGACTGAGGAAGTTCTAGGTGTGAAGTTCTAGCTCAAGTTCATGACTTCCCATCTT
Source organism: Coracias cyanogaster (assembly GCA_033124195.1). Lineage (NCBI taxonomy): Eukaryota > Metazoa > Chordata > Aves > Coraciiformes > Coraciidae > Coracias > Coracias cyanogaster. Next base: position 9,777 of record JAVSBS010017884.1, read on the forward strand.
AGCCACGTGGTAACTCAACGACTGCTTCGATCTAAGGCGCCTCCTTCTTGACTCAAGGTCTTGACTCACAGGTCTGCTCGTTAATCCTACGAGGACACATTTTAGCTGTGCGCGGTGCTGGTGGCCAACGGTTGGTCCAGCCAAGAGCTACAGAGTCCCAGCAGCTGAAGCCGTGTGCACAAAATAAGAGAGAGAAACGGGAAGAGAAGAAAAAATAGTCATCAACGAGCGGTCTTTTCAGCTTGCTCGTTATTTAGTGTAAAGACCTAATTAGCTACCCTGTGCAAAATGGTGACTTGGATACATTCCCTGTTGGCGGTTGGGGAAGGCACCTCTTCCACCCTCCGTGTTTTCATACATCGGTGATTTGTTTCCAGCAAGCAGCCATTGTTAATATTAACAATGAGCTTATAATAAACAAAGAGGCTTTGAAGGCTTCATTTAGCTGCTCTTCTCAAGCGCCTGAGTGGTATTTTCCAAGCAGGAGGCTACGACCTGGAAGATGCTTCAGATTCTGAAGGGGACTAAATGCAGATGGGATAGCAGACACCCGATCCATCTTCTGTGTAGCCCGAGTTCAGTGGGTTCAAAGTATTTGAAAAGGGAAGGGGATGTGTTCTCTGCAGATGAGAACATCCTCTCCAAAACGTAATGGTGCCTTTGCTTTTTGTGGTCCTTCAGCTGACCACAGGAGAGAAATGGTATGTCTGGGCTTTCCTTCTAGTCATCAGGTGGGTGTTAACTGCTGGAGCGGGGCCAGAGGAGGCCCCAGCAATGATGGGATGGATGGAACCTCTGCTGGGAGGCCAGGCTGGGAGAGTTGGGCTTGTTCAGCCTGCAGAAGAGAAGGCTCCACAGAGACCTTCTGATGGCCTTGCAGGACTTCAAGGGTGCCTCGAAGAAGGATGGGGAGGGACTTTTTATCAGAGTCTGTTGGGACAGGACAAGGGGTGATGGTTTGAAACTAAAAGAGGGAGATTTAGACTAGAGAGAAGGAAGAAATCTTTGACGCTGAGGGTGGTGAGAGCCTGGCCCAGGTTGCCCAGAGAGGTGGTGGCTGCCCCATCCCTGGCACCATTGC
>JAVSBS010017886.1:22504-53153 GCA_033124195.1 Coracias cyanogaster
TTCCATTCCTTCCAACAGCTGGCAGGTTGTACCAGTACTGCCTTCCCCTCTTTTTACTTTTGCTTTCCATCTTGGGCCAGACTTCCAGCAGATCTGGTGGGCAAGGCTACCCAGCCTATCATCTTTGCCAGTCGTCTTTGAAAAGGATCATTTAGATAATTAATAACAGCTAGAATTTGAATAGTTAAGATTTATCGCTGGATCAGGAAATAGTAGATGAAAAATCAAAGACCACACTATCACTCACCAGTAATAAATGTTTCTCTCTAGAAAATGAAAATCTTATGCAAAGAAGCATTCATTATCATCCATCATGGGTACTTCTGCAGAGTCAGTCTTTATGGTACCCTGGGATGGCATGATCCCAGAGATGCAGCAGTCTATCACTTGTTTCGAAATGAGCAAATTCTCCTTAAATCTTCCTTCCCTTAAATCTGACTTCCCTTCTCATTTACAGCAACTGCATCTCCACTGAATTCCATAACATTATTGCTGTTTTCGTCAACAGAAGAGAGCTTCAGACTGTGCAGCTAAAGGCTGGGATCGTCCAGAGAGTCCAAGAGTCTATTTTACTGGAAAATAGTAAAATATTTTCCAGTATTTCCAAATATTTTGCTGGAAGATGCCAAGGAGTATAATAAAATATTAAGCAGCCATTTAAACACTGGAACTCAGGGAATGCCATCAGATTCAGCAATAAGACCAGAAACCAACATCAGGCTCCTCTCCAGAACTGTTGTTGGGCTTGCATCCACAGGGATCTACTGGACATCATCACAGTGCAGGTGCAGGCAGCACTTCCTTCAGCAGCCATCAGCCAAGGGCTGTATATCTGCTACGGTAGGTCTAGTTATGCAGAGACCACAAAATGCCTGTACACTCTATCAGAGCATCCCTTGGCAGTTCCAGACTGCTAAACAAGAGCACTGCTTGTCCTGTGCTTTGGCAGAAGTAGTGCTGGGCAGGTCTTCCATCTGCTGACACAAGTATCCCTGCTCAGAAATTTACATGGGAGTAGTAGCAGTCACGACCAATTCTGGTCACTTTTCTTTACTCTAATTTACAGGTTGAAATATTTATTTTCTTGATGGGTTATTGTGCTAGAACAGTAGTGCTCAATGAAAAAGATATATTGATTCAGCAGAATAAAAAACCCTAGCATTTAAAAATTAGTTATTAAACAGTATATCCAAGTTTCCATGTCCTGCTATGATATACTCAGGTTTAGAAATAGGCAGATGTTGTTACCATGGTCAATGGCCAATACCCAGGTTGTTAAAGGTGGGTAGAAGATGACCAACTAAGTATACAGGCCCTTGTGCCTTGCAGCAATCATTTCTTTTCCCTTCATGCTCAGAGATGTGACCAGATAAGAAGAGATAGAGGAAATTCATGTAGTGAGCAGAGCAGCTTGGTAACTAGATGGAAGCATCGACAACATTTTCAAGAATCATGCTGGCAGAAATGCCTGGAGACATGAGGTACGTATGGGCTAACTGATGCAGATTTATAAGGAAACGTTGAACTGTGAGGAAAATGAGCTAGTATGAGCATGAGGCCAAGCGGAAGGGTAATGCAAGGCTTCAGGGGGACAGCCTGGAAACAAAGCAAGGAAGAAAAGTGGAGAGAACCAGAAGGAAGTGAAGTGTGCAAAGCAAAATATTCAGTAAAATAAAATGAAACATCCCAGCTGTGTTTTCCATTGGTACTGGGGTAAACTGAAAGCCACCACGCTGACATCACTTCAGTTCGAAAGCATGGAACTGATGGAGATGGGATCAAACTCAGGATTTGTTTTAACATAGCACCAGCACCCTTGGATATATGCCTTCTACATCAGTGCAATGCAACTTACGTGCTACCACCAGTTAAATCCCAACTGTTTCTGACTCCAGGAAAAGCTGCACTGCAAGGAGTTGCTGTACATGCTCAGAAACCAGCCTGGACCAGATGCTCTGAAGTGCAGCTTCCCTGACAGAGACAGAGACTCAGGAGTCTGCTCAGCACAGATGGAAGTTTGAGATTCTGGGACTAAATCATGTGTGGCCTCCAAAAGTGACTGTTATTTACAGATGGAGGGATCAAAATCACAAGCAATGTATCTGCTATTCATCCACACAGTAGCATTTAGGGGTAGCTGGCATCTTTCTACCTTCAGACAGTTGCTAAGATGTCCTCTGTTTTTTTGTGCAAGGTTTTCTCATGCACATTTTGTTAGGGAATCCAATCAAATACTACTTTGTTTTTCAAATACAACAAAACCCCAGAGGCTGCACAGAAAATGAGACATTCCAATGAACTCTTGAAATTAAGTACAAGAATGACCTAAACAGCAGCTGGAAGCGCTGGCAACCAGAAAATATTTGCAGGCAAAGGAGTGATGAGTCAGGCAGTTTAAATGACTCCAACCTTATCTGAATGGAGGTCTGAAGAAGAGTTAGGAGAACTTATTTTAACAAATTGGAACATGTTGCCAAGGGATGTAGTAGCTTTTCTATCACTCCATATCTTTCAAAGAAGATTGAATTTTATATACACATACACACATTTTCATTCCAGGTCAACCAGAAGTTATTGGGATAGATACAACGTTGAGTGAAATCCTATGACTTGTGTTATACATGAAGTTAGCCTGGGTTATAACATTAATCTCTTTGCTTCTCCTAAAAATATATAAAACCTATGGCTCAACTAATAACTTCATTTGTAATAGGAAAAAAGTACCTCCATTTCAATTACAGCTGCAATTCAGCCTATGAACCTATTAAAAACCAAGAAAAAAGCAATAGTTTTTATATACAATAAATAAGAATTTACAACTACTGAAGTTTAAATAGTATTTGATTGCAACTGTAAATAAATCATGGTATGTTATATCAACATTTTTAAAAAGCCACACTTACTGTCTGATCAAGAATACAAGCCAAAAAAAAGCTCCCAGGTTGCTGAGAAACAATGAATTCCTGTGAAAAATAATGCCTAAGTAGAGAAAAACATTAAATATTTTTCTGTAACATTTGAGAGCATTTTCCTAACACAAAAGTAGATGCCAGTTCTAGAGGTGGGAGAATTTATAGAACGCTTTTCATATTTGCCCACTTTGAAGTTTTTACACCAGGATTTTTAAGTTTCTTGCTCTTTTCCTGTAAGTATTTGGCAACCTTGGATGGCTCCGGTTTGGGTACTCAGCTCTGCAGTTATGCACAGCAGCCGGAATAGCACGAGGGTCACCATGAATTGTGAACAGTTTTACAGAGCATAAAATTTAACAGACCCAAGGAATATGACAGCAGGGGCCATAAATATAAAAATTAACTATGGGAGCACTCTGTCATTAAACAGGGATCAGGGAACAAGCTAAAAAGCTGTTGTTGGGTGCAGAAGCTGTCATAATAATTGAGATAATTAGCAAGCTGTGGTGTTAACCAGTTTGCTTGCTCACGTGAACATCCTATGCATGAGTTCATGTGCCATGTTGGCTTCAGGTTACACAGTTGTTCTCTGCCTCGTGTCAACACTCATGTTTCTGCAAGTGCACAGCACTCAGTAGCTGCAATTCATGTTTGCAGAAAAGCTCAGGCTGCCATGAAGATACTAAAGCAAACCATCATATTTAAAAAAAAAAAAAAAAATTAAAAGCTACAAATGTAAGCTTCCCCTGCTCCCCATGTTTGTAAACCTGGCTATAAAGTCTGTCACTGGGGAGTTAACAGGTGAGGTGTGTTCAAGAAACTGGGTTTCTTGAACTGAAACTGCCTGACAGAAACTGCCTGACCAGTTCAAAATCTGAATTATTTTGAAAAATCTAGCCCCATGTTTAGTCAGATAACAAACACCCAGCTCTCCAGAACAAGCATTCACCCCACAACACAGAGTGGCTGCAAAAAGGCAAAAGCCCCATTGTCTGCAGTGCTCGAAATGGCACATCTTGACCTGAAAGGAGCTGCTCAAAGTGACAGGACTGAGAATGAAAGCATTAGGCTGGGAAACAAAGGTCACAAAGTGGCTGATAGGATACAAACAATGTGACTTGCCTGAAAACGGAGGTATGCCCAGGCTGAGAACCAGAAGGCAGGAAGCAATAGGAAACTAGAAGGAAACAATGGTCAAATAGTTTGAGACGGTGGTAAGCAGGTGGATTTTAGCCTCTGTCTTGGATAGATGAAGGAAGTTTGGATCATGCAACAAGGGAATCTTGGGTGTATTACCCAGGAAAGCACAGCAGTTGTTTCCCATGTTTCCAGCCAAGTTGTGCCACAGCCATGAGGTGCTCTGCCTTGCACCCTATTGGATTTGTCTTCTGCAGCAAACCTAACTAAATAACTCTTTTCCATAGTGAAAAGAAAAAAAAAGTCAAAATGGTAAATTGGGATCTTTACTCAAAATACTAAGTTTGAGAGTCCAAATACTAACACTATGAGGATCTTTTCATAGGTAATTGGGAGATCAAAAGTCTCAGAAAGCCACAGTTGACCCAAGAGACTCCTATATCAAGAGCCAGTTTCCCAGGCTCCTGGCAAGGAGATACTGCTGAGACTCCCTAACTCCCAGACCGTGTAATAGCCTACAACATCTCACAGTTTACTGTGCTAAGAATTGGCCTCTGAGGAAGACACTGTGCTCTCTTGATGCATTAGCTTTCATTCCTGACATAGCAATTTCATGTGCCATGTTTTCCATGCGACTTCATTCTGTGGGCCATAACTTTTAAGATATGCCAGTGGAAATTGGTAGTCATTCCATGAAAAGCAAAATCATATCAGTGAAAGGCAGATGCAAACGAAAGCAGAGAAGAAATGCTCACACTGCTGTCATCTTCTGAAACCAAATAAAGAGTTTTATCAGGATGAAGAAGAGCAATAGCTTCCTTAACAGTCCAAGGCACATCTAACTCCCTCACAGTAATACCTCACTGCTTCACAGTGCCCAGATGATCAGTGCTATTCCTGTTCTCAGTCTTGCAGGGGCTGAAAGAACTTGACCATGCTCACCCAGGCATCCCAGGGAGGAGCAAGAGAATCAACCCTGGTTCTTCCCGTAGAAAACGGCCTTTCTTTTCTCCTTGGTACTACATGCTGCTCTCCAACACTGTAAAAATATTCTCTCTGCCTCATGCTGCCATCCCAGTTTTATACATACAAAACACTGCACATGCAATTTATCTGTGAAATTAATTTTTATATGCTATATGTGCATAGTGTTTCAGTGTTTGCCTGAAACTATCAAAATTCTCTCTTGCCATGGCCAAAAAGCCAAAGAAATGTTTCTACCCAGGAAGACCAGGGTGATGCACAGTTTATTTATCCCAACATTGAGTGAGTGTGCTCCTTAGCTCAGCCTGTAGAGCACTCCTCACCTATCAGCTGCTGCTCCAATCCCACCAGCCAGGAAGGCTCCTTTCAGCCTTGAGAGAAGGCTGCTGAAAAGGGCTCCTACATTTGTAAATGATACAAACAGTTTCTACTCCTTTCTCCCTCAACATAAAGTGGCAGGAGGTGTTCCCCAGACAGACAAAAAGCAGGACAAGAAGATCATCTGGAAATAGCTCCAGCTGTTTGGGAGTGAAGCAAAGGTGTGCATCAGGCCTAGAAGATACAGATCTAACCCCAGCCAGGAGAACCAGCCCTTTTTCCACACCCATCTCTGTCTGGTAGTCTCCGTGCTGGAAAGTGGACATGAGGCAGTGTGATGAGGAAATAAAATGGTACTGGGCAGTGAGAAGTGCTCCAGACAGGGTCCCAGCCTGTGGCAGATGGTGGCAAACACTCACCATTGAGGGAGGTTCACAAGAGAGATCCTGTTCCTTTTTTATTGCTTGTGGGTGCACACAAGTGTATGTGAACAAAGGTTCATGATAGCAAAGGTATGTGAAAGAAGCAGGACACTGCCATGCAGAGCCTGGTCCTGGGAACAAGGCAAGAGCTGCCAACACTTTGCTCCCTGGGGATGAAAGGAGGTCCATCTCTCCACCTCAGTACAGGGCCAGGTTTCCAGCACAGCTTCAGGGACAGAAAGAAATGCACATTCCTCTGCATCCCAGCTATAAGAGCAAGGATTAATGTTCAGACAAGAATCAAAATCCTTTTATGTTTCCCATTATCACCTCTGCAGCCCGTGTGTTGACACAAAGGTCCAGGGCATTATCTAGCACAGTAAATACATTCCCAGTTAGTCCTGCTGAACCACCAGACAGATGTACCACATGCTTTCTCCATTTTCCCAGAGCTGCTGTGCTCTACTTCGGACAATACCCAGGACAAAGCACTGGAAGACACTTCAGGGAAAGGTGTTCTATCAAATACATGTTTAAATGACAACCTCCAACCTCACAACAGATGCCAGCAACTCATGCTGGACACTGAGCGATTACAGTACAAGTCCACAGTGATGCTGCACTCACCAGTGCTATAAACCTGCAGACAGAATTTACTCTAAAACAAATAAAAAACCCAACCACAAAACCAAACAAAGCAAGCAAGCTGAATTTGTGGCATATTTCACAACACTGAGGGAGAAAGAAGAGAGATAATAAATCTGGGAGCTAGTAGCCACAGCAACAAATTGCACTTCTGCTCTGGATGGCTTTCCCCCCCGCCTATCAACAGCAATTACCAGGCACCTCAGAGTAATATAGCAAAGTTTCTGTTGCTTCTATGGCAAAGTTCTTTTCACAAGACTAATTTATTCCATGTCTGCAAGGTGCTGATTCATTACAGTACATTACTGGGGGTCTGATCATGACAGCCAGTGAAAAGACAGAGAGAAAAGCCCTGGACAGAGCTCATCCTGCTCAGTTGGGGTTTTTTTTCTGATACCAATTAAGAACCCAGCACACTGAGCTTGGAAGAGAGATGCCTTCCCTGACTCTTAGGAACAGGGGAAAGGAAGCAAAGATGAAAGTGTTTGGAGGAAGCAATTGAGGGTGAAAGGAAATGTAGGCTCATACCCGACAATCAGTCTCAAAGGCTGTGACTGAGAAACCATGTATGTGCTGTTTAAAAAAAAATAATAATAAAGGAATAGCTGTGCTTCCTTCTGCTCTTCAAAGGGTGCCATCAAACCAGTTCAGATTCTCTCTGTATCGCTGCAGTGCCATCAGGTCTAACAAGGAGCTAGGTATCTGGTGTCCATAATTTTTATCCAAAGTAACTTTGTGAAGAGCCAAGGTTGATTTGCTTTCAAAACACCCCTGTGAATACATGACTGATCACCTGCCTCCACACACTAAAAGGCTAGTTCAGCACTGGGCAAGGCATATTGCTCTGTCCTAGGGCATAACATAACCATGGAAGCATCTTGCCACGCATTTTGCAAAGTGCTTTAAAGCAGAAGCTAACATAGGACAGAGTGAGGACTAAACCATGCATGGCAGGGCAGACCCTTCCAACTCCAATGTGACCCAGCAGCTGTCACTGCTGGATTTTAACCAGATTTGCTTTTGCTACCTTTTAGGCCCTCAAGGTTTTCTGCTTCCAAGGGAATGACCTTCAGGTGCCAAGCTCCCAGCTAGAACCAACAGTGTGACAGCACACCACATGCAGGTGCGTTCATCTAGCTGGTGGGAAAAGCAGTGGGAAATCCTGCTGCCCAAAAGAGGTTTATCGCCCCTGGAACAATGTCCTTCCAAGACAACACAGCTTCCAGCATACTCTCAGCAGCCAGGGTCAGCTTTGCAGGCTGCAAGTAAGGCATTACCTGTCCTAACAAGAAGGCAGGGGTGGTGGAAAGAGCCATCTCCACACCCCATTAATTATTAAAGTTGACAGAAGGGATTTGTCTAGTTTTCTAAATATTTTGCAGGGAAGCTGAGAGTTCATCTCTGCATGAACCATGAGATGATTTCCATGCAGGATGAAGAGCTTTGTGCTCACATTCAGCAGCAATCATGTCCTGTCTGGAACTACAGAGAGCACAAGACATGCTGTGGAGGGATGATAAACCAGAAGGATATCTAGCATCACCCATGAGAGCTTGATGTGCTACTTTACTTTCCTTAAACACACTCTTATGACTGCCTATGAATCCTATACAGCAGCTATCTCATTCTCCCACAATCTCAAAATATGTGTGGAGCTAGCAGAACACATCATTCATCCCTGTCCAGATATGCCACTTGCTCCTCTAACTATGTAAGACAGACCACTTGAAGGTACCTTGTCTCCTTATTGGTGGTACACACACTGGATCCATCAAACACAACCTTCACATAGTTTTCAAAAACCTCTTTCTTTAGCCAGGACTACCAGAATGGATCTCTCATTTCTGCTGTCTTTTAGTATAATGGCTTGTCTTCATGTTATATTTGTCAAACATTGTGATTTCTCCAGAAAAAAACGTCACACTAGCCTAGATTAAGGTCCTGGAAATACACCCAACATGCTAATACAAAGCACAGGGTATTCACAGAAGTCTCTTCTCTGTTTGAATAGTCTCTTCAAAGTACATAGATTCAACCAGTATTTTTCTCCCAGAGTGGTTCACTACCTCTCTCTCCAAAATTTTTAGGCTGCTTTAATCTAGAGCCAAAGCACCCTGCCCTGCTGCCACTGGAATTAATAGCTGTTTTGCCATTATTTTCAGTAGGATGAAAAAACAAGCCTTAAGAAAGCCAGACAATCACACTGCCAACCATACTCATGTAGGGAATACTGCAAGCAGGATTTAAAAGGACCTTACATTTATCTTTGCACTGCCTGTACTCCATCTGCATATAATTGCTTATGCCCAGATGCTGCAATGCTCATCAAAGGCCATATTCTTACCCACAATAGGCTTCTCTTTCCACTGGCCAGAAATTCTCATTCCTTTACAATCTATACACGGCCATTTAGCGTTTAATAATTCAAACTGAAACACAACACTGGGTGGAAAATAGTCATTATGGATTTATAACACAATGCAGGTAGCTGAAGTGCACAAATTTCAGCATTTCAGGAAATAGGTACTATTTTCAAACAGAGCTAATCCTATAACAAACAAACAAAGAATCCATACTATTATCCACAATCTTTTCTTGCTGCATGCGTCTATGGGTTTTGGTTGATTTCCTCCCCCCTCTTTCTAATGCTCAAGCAACTGAGTTACAGCAGAACATTTTTCTACACTAGGAAGCTTATTTACATACTGTAAATAACTGTGAATGCAATAAAATTGTGGTACAAATAACGTGAAATAATGCCTCAATTTGCAGTTGTTTTACATCAGCATAGTTTATAGCAGTGTTTACTGTAGACTTAGAAACAAATAAATAAATAAAAAGACAAAAACTTCTCTGTTCTTCACATCCCACAGTGTGGCTTCCAACCCACTAACCTGTGCTGAGGATACTCACCACTTAATATTAAAAATTAGAGACCACAAATGACTCCAGATCCCAACCTGGATAGCATGGTACAGGGAGAAGACAATGACTGAGTTTCTATCCCACGTCATGCACAACCTAATGTGCCAAGAGCTACAGAATGCAGTAAATTTGGTGAGAGTGGGGCACTGCTTGGACCTGGATAGCAAATGGAGCCCTCCCCGCAGCCCAGACGCAATCTGTCATTTGGGACCAGCTTCTTCTCTACGCACTGAAGTTTCCCAGCCATGCTGATGTTGTCACCTCTAACTTGTCCATTTGGATTGTCTTGTTGAGGTGTCAACTGCAGAGCACAGACTGCTTCAGACTCTGCCCCCAGCTCTGGTTAGCATTTATAACACTCCAGGCAAACAATCCTTGTGACTAATTCTTATCCTTCACTTTCTTAACTTGAGAGATCCAGGTGGTAACTGTCCAAAACTACTCACTTAGCCACCAGAAGCCATCCAGCTCCTGGGAGCAGGGATGTCTTGTAAGTCTGGCTGACACCTGATCTGCCATGGACACAAACAGGATCTAATATTCCCCTCCAACAACCCACTGAAAATTTGAGTTACTGATGACAAGAAGAAAACTATCATCTTCCTGTCTGGAAGCTTAATGTTGGCTCCTAATTTAGCTTTCTCTGCCTGGCTTGGGTTTTTGATGAGACAAGTTTCCACAGTACCTACATGATTATTTGATCTGCCTTTATTAAAACAAACAATCAATCAAACTGCTTTCTAACATATTAGAAGGGCTTATGGGGATAGTCTGGCCTGTCAGCAAAGCTTAGCCAAGACAGGTTCAAGAAAATAAAATATAAAAAGATCTCATAGTCCACTTGCTACCAACCCCAGCAGTCAAACAAATATGATGAACTCAGGTACTCTATGGAACAGACAGGTGAGGAGAAAAATTTCTCTGAATCCTTTTTTCCTCCTGGTGTATCAGAACTTGGAACAATGGAGTGCAACCTTCACTTTCCTTTAAGCATGCGCTGAGATGTAAATAGTCATTTCCGAGAGCTTAAAACCCCAGGGAAGCAGATAACAAGCAATTACTCTAACCAGATAGCACTGATGTCTAAAAATTAATTTCTGTGCTAACATCCCATCCCTAAAGTTTTAAACTTCAAAGCAGAGAGTCTTCTGAGAAAGATACACAGGTGTACAATTATGGTTCCTAGACATCTGTCTCCATCTATGCTGGTGGCACATTTCACCCTGCCCACCCAGAGCACAGGCAGCCCACAATGGCCTTTCCACATTCCCCAGTCACGTGTGCCTTCAGACAAGAGCTGCTGCTGAAGTGTAGGGCACTACGCTGATCGAAACAAATTGATCTTGTCACTGCAGCATTCCTGACATGCTTATCCCACTATAGATTTCCTTTTTTATCTCTGCCAGTGTTTACAAATCAATTTTTTTCAGAGAAGGTTGCTGTTTTCCTCAAGATCTGCTCAAGCACTGAGCTGTCTAGCATTGTCAGAAATCATTGAAATGGGACAATAAAGCCATCAAAGTCAGAGGAGTCAGGAACACAACCACTGGGAACTTGGTTCCTCCAAGCAGCTCCTCTGTTCACAACATTTAGCTCATAGGCAGCAGTTGTAAAGCTTACAAGATGCTTTAGGGCTGCTGGTCCACATGGAGATATTTCACCTTCCTGGCTTCATACAACAATATTCTGCCCCTTTCTCTGAATTCAGAGATCTCATCCATACGAATGACATCAAGTCTTCATGGTAAAAGGTACCTTCTTTCACTAATACCTGTCAGAAAAACTACAGCAGTTACAGGGTTTCATACACTATGGAATCACAGCACTCTTCTTATTTCATCCTATTTATCCATTAAGAATCACCAAAAGATGATGATAAAGAAGCTATCTTTAACAGCAGCACTTTGGGTTTAAAGTACTACTAGTTGAGTGTTATTTATAATAAATGAGCCCATCACGGTCAGACTTTCTTGTATCTGGGGTCCTCTGAGACATCTACAAATGTACCTAAATAATGATCCCAGGCACCCATAGACACCTTTTATCATGTATTTGCTGTCCTTCTTTGCAGGTAATATACCAAAAAAAAAAAAAAAACACCGGGTATCTACACGTGGATTTAGTGCCTACCTTAATAACTGTTTATATCTAGAAACTCACTCCACAAATATTGTGTAATCTTTAAAACAGAGAAAGCTAATGCTAGGTGATTTGTAGGAATTAAGTGAGCATTCATTGACAAATAGATATTAATTTGTGATATTCCAGAAAAGAAAAAACAACTCAAAAACTCTACCAAAGACCACTCTGTTCTACTCCCTGCTCCTTAGCATTTGCCACTGAATGGTATCTGGAAATTGTATTAGTAGTAGGTTTAAGCCCTGAGATCTCATATTTTATGTCATTTGCCAAGCATTCCCTTATATTCTTTTCCTGCAGCTCTGAATGTTTTCTGCCCTTCATTTCAATAAATGATGTCATAGATCAGCAAATCCTCCCAACAAACTATTAACTGCCACATTCTTCCTTCATTTTTTATTCACGGACAGGAAGTAAAAATAACCACAGTCAACTGATGCACTTAACTCTTTATGATTTCAAATAAAAGCCAGAAAAATGATGGTAATGTTTCGCCAGTCCCACAGTTTAGCCCAAAAGCACGCTATACATCTTAGTTATGTCATGTTTTATTCCTCAGCCTATGAAGAGGCTGGAGTGATGCACCCAGGGTCAAAAAAAAAAAAAAAAAACCACAAACCCAAAAAAAAACAAAATGAGAAGAAACTAGCCGTGACTTGAAGTCAGAGATTTTTCTGTTGTTTAACTTAACGCCTCCACATATAACCTTGTTCTTCTCTCTCCTTTTAAAAACAAAGACACAACACAAGAAAATAAAAAAATACCATATGAAGCTTTTATTTCCAAGTCTGTGGAAGAAGAAATTTTTCATCTTTGTCTTTCACAGTTCTAATCCCTGTCACATCTTTCACTGCTGGCCACACGTAGCCGACTGACAGGGGGCTGTCTGCATTCCGGCCACAAGGAAGAATGGGTCAAATATTGCCCCAGACAAATAGGCTGAAGGAAATTTCCCCTCAATACCCTCTGTATTAAATATTTAGAAATATCTTTTTCTCTCTGACCACCAAGGACAGAAAAACATCCACCAGTTGATGCAAACTTTCCACCAGCTCTTTTTTCAGCTACTCTTTCTCCCTCTCCTGAGCAACAGTCTCTACCTCTCCCCTTCTGCACTCTTTCCTTGTCCTCACTTTCCCTAGGCTTTCTACAGCCTTCTCCCCTGAATCTCCTCTGTCAAATCTTCCATTCAGCATCATCTTTCCACCTCCCACTCTACCACTTTTTTTTTTTATTGGTTTGGAAGAAATTTTGGGTTTAATTAAGCTAAAGAAAACAGTAAGAAAAATATGTCAACAACTAAACACGCTCCTTGGAATAAGCAATTATAAGAATTTGTTGCCACTAACAAATCCACAGCAGTTCTGTTGCAAACTTGCACCAGCACTTTCCAGGGCATTCCTTGTTAATGAGGGCTGCATCCATTTGCCCCATGGCCAAACTCAGCCCAAAAGATGTCTCTGTTGCTCATGAGGACAAAGACAAAAACCTGCTAAGCTCTTCCCTGAAGTCAGTAACCTCTACACCATGCTTTTCATCACTTTGATTTGTGTTTGAGCATTGCCTGGCAGAGTGGGACCGTAGGCCAGGAGCAGGACTTCCTAGGGCCACCAAAACACACACACCAAGCTACTGTGTTGAAAATCATAGAATCATAAAATCATTTTAGTTGGAAGAGACCTTTCAGGTCATCAAGCCCAACCATTAACCCAACACTGCCAGGTCACCACTAAACCATGTCCCTCAGCACCACATCTACACGGCTTTGAAACCCCTCCAGGGATGGGGACTTCCCTACTGCCCTGGGCAGCCTGGGCCAGACCTTAACAACCCTTTCACGGAAGAAATTTTTCCTAATATCCAACCTAAACCTTCCCTGGTGCAACTTGAGGCCATTTCCTCTCATTCTATCACTTGTTACTTGGGAGAAGAAACTACCCCCCACCCGGCTACACTCTCCTTTCAGGGAGTTGTTGAGAGTGAAAAGGTCTCCCCTGAGCCTCCATTTCTCCAGGCTCAACAACCCCAGTTCCCTCAGCCACTCCTCATAAGACTTGTTCTCTGGACCCTTCACTAGCTTCATTGTCCTTCTTTGGACATGCTAATCATCTCCACAACATCAAGGTAAGATAGCTTAGGAGTGAAGATGGAGACAATGAAAGAAATTACATGAACTGCAAAAAACAATGCAGAGTAACACAGCATCTGGGTGTCTTGCATTAACCAAGGACAGGGAAGAGGATCCTGTTCCTCACCTGTGTACCTTCCCATGCGTTGCAGCAGCCAGGGCAGAGTCTTCCCTCTGCTTCCAAACTCAGGCTTGCCTCTGCAGCATGTTTCTTTCCTCACTTCATCGTGTCCAGGAGTTATGGTATTATTTTGAAGAGGGAAGGAGAAGTGTGGTGAAGGGTTTCTCACCATAATCTGCCCTCAGCTGAGGCCACAGACAACAAAAGTAGGTACAAAGACCTGTTTCTTCCTCATAACACAAAGGGGAAGAGTTGCAGCCATAAGTTAAAGCTCATTAAGTTGCATCCTCCCCAAGTGTTCCTCAAAATCCACCTGAGGAAAGTCACAACTTCTCAGTAGCAGCGCACACCTTCACAGTTAAGACTGTAACACAAGCAAACTCCAAAGCAAAGGCAAGATCTGGCCACTTCTCCAGTGTTTGGGCTATAGAACAGGGTGCACAGGAATAACTCCCATAAAAACATCCACCAGCTCCAGGTAATGGTCTTGGCAACTGCATCCTGGAAGGGGTACCATACTAACCACAACATCACACCAGCCCACACAGATTGCTGGCACAAGTGGGACTGAATTCCTGAAATCAAACACCCAGAGACCCATAGGGGTTTGCTTCTCTACAGGGCACCCAGATCCAGGGCAGAAAACCCAAATGTTACACAGAGGTTAATCTGAATATCTGAATGCAGAGATTAAAGAAATCTTAGTTTCTAGTACCAGAGGTTGCAGAGGATGGTTTTAGCTATCATTCCAAAGGACTCCAAATAGAGAATCAAAAATATGAATGTGTATGTGTTTAGGAGAACCTTGCTTGACTTCTATAATGTTGTGGGCAGGTAATACTATAAGGTCTAGCCACTACTACACTGCACACTCAGCACTGACCTGTCCTCCACTTTTTCCAGGGAAATTGCCCACTGTCACGAGGCTCATTTCAATTACAGTTGCTTTCCGAGTTAGTTTGTCTTTAAGGAAAAGCAGGTCTGAAATCTATCACAGGTGCTTCATGGCTGTACACTTATTATTAGTTCTCCTATTATTTAAGGGCCATGACTCCCAGGCTGGGTTGTCCTCTGCACACTGAGAAATGGGCAGGAAGGGCCATGAATCACTCCAGGCACCGTGACCTCTCGCAGTGATTGAGTAATGGGACAGAAACACTAGATACCAACCTTTCCTGCAGACCACACAGAGAAATTTGTTGCTGCTTGGGAGTGGCCCCCACTTTGGTCACCCACCAAAAAAGGAATAGACACAGCAGCAGGGAGCTGCTCCAAAGCCCCTGGTGGCAACTGTTGCAATGCAGAAGACATCCTGATGCCCTATTCCTTCTTCATTCCAGATGAATCCAGCCATGGTCTCCATGAGCACCACCTCCAAGAAGTGGTACCGCTAAAGGAGGCCACCACGCCAGCTTCCAGTAACCAGTGACAAATATTCTTCCCAGAGCTGACAGATTTGTTATGTGTTAAAAGACATTTAATTACACCCTTTTCAGAGCCCCACCAGCAGCACACAAATCTCTGCTGCCCTCTCAAGGCTAGTTTACCTGTAACAGAAGCACTGGGACCAGAAAGAACTCTAAGGTCATAGAGTCCTATCATTTTTTATTGCTGACAAACACATTATATAAGCCCTTTAATAAATGTTATCAATCCCACCTGTAAAAACTCATTAGGTTAATGTGGTGCTATTTTTATTGAAGCTCAGAGAACTTGCATTTAACAGCAATTACACTGTTTAGACATGAAACAACTCTAAAATGATAGAAGCCAGAGCATGGCATTGACTGAAATTTACAGCCCCAGACATCATCTCCCAGAGTCAGGCTGACTTTTGGGCTCTGCAATTACACCCCCAACTTTTCTCAACAGTGACAGCAACTCCACACTCTCAAAGGACTCAGATCTGTTCCCAACTGAAGGATCTGACTTCCAGCTCTCAGCTTGTTACACAGACTCCCCTGAAGCCCTACAAAGTTCAGATGGAAGGCATTCCCATAACATCTCCACTCCAGCACTCAAAATGGAACAGCACTGTCCCCAAGAGGGTCAAGTACTGAAGCACTTGACTTGGTGTACCATGTTACTCACCGACTAACAGCATGAGAAAAACAGTGGTCCTACAGCTAAAAGCTACCTCTTCAATAAGATTTACAGAGAAGCAGCAACCAAGCTGATTTTAAACACTGAAGCACCCTTTGTGGTAAGGTGTCTTTAGGAGCAAGGGAAGTTCTTGCACGCACTGTGGGCATTTCACCTCTAAATGCTCTAAAAAGAATCAATCAGGTGGAGGTGAGATAGGACTCTGCATGAAGCAAAGGAAGACTTTTTTCTTCTTGCAAGCACTTCATTTCATAAACAGGTGTGTACAATAAGACAGAAAAAAAAAGGTAATTCAAAGACTTCATTCTGGTTTCCAACAGCAGAAAAGAAAGCTCCAGCGCCTTACTATTTGCCATTACATGGCAGCCAGCCACCAATGCTGCAAGTATAAAGCATTGAGTGTCCTCACTTCTTTCTGGAGCAGATATTCTTATTTCTGCAGGACTCATGAGTAAATTCAGGTTAACTCTTCCATAGTTCTCTTTCAAACATCAAGAATTGTCCTAGAAAGTAGAAGTCAAAATCCATAATCTCTCTGAGCATCTGACAGGAGACCTTCTATCATTTATCTGAACTCCAAAAGGCATTATTTTCAATAAGTGTGCCTATTTTCATCAGCATGGACTTCTTGTAATGCTATTTCCATATTCTATTAATCTCTCTAAAACCTTCACACTCAGCAACCTGGGAATTGTCACATACATTGCACAAACAAGAAAACAAAAGGCCATAGTTTAAGTAAAGTTGGTGCTGAGTCCTCATTAGTCAGGTGTTGGCAGGACTTTATTAATGGCAGTAATTAGCAGAAAAAAAGTTCAGTGGTAGAAGTGGAAAATTCCACTACTTAAATATTCATTATTATCGACTCCTCCAGCTTTACGGTGCAAGCTATCTCATTAGCTTCCTTTGGGCCAGCCTCTCAGGTCAGCTCTGCTAGTATCATTGAAGGTGAAAGGCTGGAAATGTTAAACTTCTTTCAGCAGTCAGCAGAATTGTTATGCTAAGACAAATGACCACCCCTCAATTCCCTGAGCATCCTCTTCAGTTCTCCAGGGCATCAGGGCAATCTGAGCATGGCTAACCAGTATGGCTCTCCACTTTGGCCTTTTAATTCATAAACAACAGTAAGAAAGACCAAGAGGAAAATAAAGTACTGATCATCACAACAATCACTAAATATAGAAAGATCACAGATCCATAGTGTGCTCTGCAATTGTCTAATAGGACCGAATAACTAACGTCAGCAGAGAAACCTGGGAAATTCCATAGCAAGGACCCTTTAAACACAAGGTGAGAATATTAAAACTCTAAGACAACACTCCCAATAAGCTCTGTCTCCACAGATGTTCAACTTTGAGACAGTTAGGTCTAGATTACCAGAGCAACCGGAATGCTTAAACATGTTGAAGTCCATGGGAAGTAGAGACACAAGCCCTGGTGAACCAAGAACCCAATGTCTGTTTTTCAGGGTGATGCTCCCATGGAGCTCACTTTTACCTTAGCCCAGTTGTAGGAGACAAAAGCAGCTCAGAGGCACTGTGGTTAGGTGAAATCCTTTGGTTTTCAATTGACCAAGGGTCAAATGCTCTGCAACAGAAGCAATTCTATCTGAAATCCTTTGCAGTCAGGATCTCAGTTGACCATAGTCTGATACATGCCATACACCTTAAACCCACAACCTCCAACATATTCAACATACAGGCACCTCATACAGACACATTGAAATTGAAATACCTGCTCTCCTTGGGGCTTCTGGCCATTTGTAGCTTCCCCTCTGAAGCATACTTCTACTCAACAGCATACAACCTACGAAACAAAGGCCAAAGGCCCAGCAACTAAAGCCTGATGATATTTATTTCCTCTGGTTTGGGTTTAAAAAAAAACAACCCACCAACCAAAACCCCTAAATGTATCAGCTGACAGGAATTATTCTATCAGCATGAAATTAGCAAATTCTGTCAGCTGGAGGACCTCAGAGTTAAATCCTGCTGGCCCAAAGCATTTTTGAGATTGGATCTATGATTCTCAAAAGCCAACCAGGTCCTCTGTAGCTTTTTATTCTACGTATGAACCCAGGATAATGCTTTGCTGTGTCCTAGTGCTGCTGTATATCATGACACAATAGCTGTTACGTGCTAGAAGAGCTTTAGGCTGGAGGGGGGACGCATAAACCTACACAGAGTTTTATTGCTTGAAGTAAGTGGTAGTCTTAGTCTGGCACCCATAAAATCAGACTGAGCAGATCTGACCTTTCTACAGTCCTGTAACTTTTACTAAGATGACTTTCCCAAACTCACCCAGCAGTGAAATGCAAGCTCATAGTACCCGCCACAGCAAAGAGTGGCCAGCTTGAGGAAGATGGTGCTTATTAGAAAAGGTCAGACCTGGGCTATTTTTAAATAGCTTCAGAACTGTAGCTCTTATAGAAGGTGCCGCTGCTTTAAGAAGCGTTCATGAAAAACAAGGCGGCATTTGGTGAGATTAGTCCATTCCTGGAGTCAAAATATTTCCACAAATCTAGCTGATTCCACATTTACCCTTCAAAGTTTCTGTATGCGTGAAAGGATTTAAGACAACGCAACTTCATTTCCCATTGTATTAGACGTCCAGCAACAGCCTTCTGTTTGTCCTTCTATTTGCAATAGCTTTTCACGGTGCATAATCTGTTCTCATTTGTACCTCTGCCCTCACCTCTACTAAATGTGGTCTGCAGTACTATTTTGACTTTTTGCTGGAAGATGGATTTAAATGAAATGTAAAAATGGGAGAGTTTGGAAATCCGCATGGTTCTAGCAAATGATAAAAGGAGCTTTCCCACTGTCACCTGGGCCGGAAAAGCAATGCTCCCTGCCTGGCATTAGGCATGCAGAGCACTGGCAGCAAAGCTCCCGAGACACCATCTGTGCACATAATAAAAAGCAGTGGGATTTTTGTAACATAAATGATTGAATTTGCTTTCTGCTTCCCTTGCAGTGGGAGTATGCCAGCTATTAAGTGCCATAAGAACTTGCCAGACTACCTTTGAATATAAAATTTACCTTATCTGATTCATGCCCTCTCCCACCTCTGCAAGTAAGGCTGGTGCTGCTATAGGAAATATTGCAGTCATTTTGCTTAGGCAAAAGCAAGCCTACCTACCTGTCATATCTGCTTAAATTAGGAATGTACCTGTGAGCTACAGAAATCCTGAACTGCTTTCAGGACTTGCCTCATTCTTCATAGACAGTAGGACAAACCTGGAGCGACCACTGGGTCTTAACACCTCTCACAAACCTTTTAAATTCTAGTGCTGATCTGAGCCCAGCAAGAAGGCTGATAGGCAGTGCCATCCATCTTTGTCATGTTCGGAGCTTCTGGCCCTTAGTTGGCTCCAGCGCTTGTCTATCACTTCTCAAGTAAGGGCAGGAATCTGGATCTCCAACATCAGCCTTTTCTGTAAGTAAATAAATCGGCCACATGCATCACTATGAAGACCAGAAGCACTGCCCAGTAAAATTGCCCCTTGTTAGACCTGTTTTCCTGGATTACAATGCCAAATTTTCTACACAGTTAGAACTTTGTACCTTGATTGCCTATGTCAGGCTAAAGAGGTTTCAAATTGCTCAGCCAGAATGTGTGAGGTATTTCAGAAAATGAGAGAAAACAAACTCACTCATTCCTGTGTTGAAAAGATGACCAAACCAGCTAGTGATGGTTTTACCAGGAGTGTCAGAGCATCGCATCGTCCTGGCAAGGGCATGAAGCGCTAGCAGGGAGCTTTTACACTTGACCATGCAGTTAAAGATGGTCATAGCGTCTATGTGTACAAAGTAACTGTTCAAACCAGTTTAATTCTAGGCGCTTCCTAACTCTGTTATGCTTGATTTTTTGCTCTCCTAGTATCTTGAAAGTGTTGTTTGGGTGATTATATAAACAAAACACAACCCAATTATGCCCAGGCAAGTCTTTTAAATTTTATGGGACTGTGGGATGTATGTGGTGGGAAAACTTAGCCTGTGCAAATTGAACAACAAATAGAGGCAGCGGGAGGAAGAGCTGAGGCTGTGGAGCAGAGGCAGCCATCGCTGGGGCCATGCGTGGGAGAGCCAACTCACCAAGCCCTAGGCTGCACCCTTGGCTGGTGCAGGACCTGGGAAGCAAATAATATGCTGAGCACACAAGATATTATGTTGAATATAAAGGACAGGAACATGTCCCACAGCCTCTAAGTCGAAAAGCCGTTCAATTTGTGCTTAAGCAAGGACTGGACTGGCCATGGGGAGGGGAAGAGAGGTTTTCAGTAAGCTGCAGCATCACTTTCAGGGCAGCAGTGCATGTGGGATCCATGTTCTTCCACCTCCAGGCCAGCATTAGCTCTCAAGCTAAAGATTAGCTGACAGCAACGTGTCAGTGGAGGCAATAACCAGAGGGATAAGTACAAGCACGCCATTGAAGGAGCTTTGGGATGACAACACGCTTTCCCAGAAAGAATTTTAAAGCCAATATGTTAATAACCAATGAGCAAACTTGGTAGGAATAAGCAAACCCAGCACTAAGAGAAGCTTCCTTCCATCCTGCAGCCCTGGAGGCTGGAGCAGGAGACATGAAGATGTGCTGCCAGCTGGGACCTCTTGCTGGCTCCCTGCATACGGCACAGTCCCGGCAGCGTGGCACAGATGTGCCATGGCCACCCCAGACTCCAGGCTTTGGCATGAGAGCTGAGAGAGCAGCTCTGATGTGACCGGGGGTTGTACAACAACAGCAAGTCACGAAGCTGATGCTGTCCCTGATCTGTGATGAACTGGCTGAATTGTGAGCTCCCTTATGATTTTGGGAAAGGAAGGCAAGGGCCAAGAAATACCTTTTTTTCCTGTGTGTGTCCCAAAACCAGCTGGACCATGGTCGTAAATGATGTGCACACATGGACCAGTTTCCCTTGAAGGGCTTGGGAAAACAGCCCCTTTCTTCTTCGGCTAAAGCTAGCAGACCACCACTCTCCCCTCCCCTTGCCCATAGCAACACCCATGCTTGGTAAATTCAGCTCTGCACAGGACCAGTAGGCATCATCAGTAGACTTGATTATGCTGTAAATAAAGATTAATATCCACAGCAAAAGATTTCTAAGGTGCAAACAAAAAAGGCTACTTCAGCTTCTGTTAAGCTTCTGTCCCTGTTAAGCTTCAATGAAGAGCATTAACACTCTCCTACACGCTGGCAAACACATCACTTCCTTGCAGTATCTCTACTCGTCTCCCTTCTTCTCCCCTTCTCCTGCCCGTTGCCAGGCCTGACTGACATTTTTTGTGCTTACTTCATTACTGCATCTCCAGAGAGTTAGGGAGGGGTGAGAGGAATGGAAGAATGAGAAAAGGGAAAAAATAATTACAATGGGATTTCATCGACAAGCAGAAAAAAAGGAAGTGTCCCTCTGGGTTTGATCAATAATGCAGCACTTGTTATCTTGATCTTCTTAATAAACCACAAGCAACCCAGATATATTTCTATCTATGAATCAATTCTTTGCAATGTTTCTACCACAATATAGCCAGTATATGCAACCACACAAAAATAAAATTAAATGGGCTGGTTTATTGATTGCCCAAACAATAAACCTTGTCGTTTGCATAGATTATCAGCAGAGAAGTGCTGCCTGCTTTGCTTCTGTTTAATTACTTTTGCTTTGTTTCTGACTTTCTCTCTCCCCATTGGAGCTCTATGCATTACTAGGCAACCCCCTCTGCCATATCAATGGCTAAATCCTTCCAGTTTAACCCAAAGACATTTGCTAAACTGCAACAGGAACTGCTTCTGTACTCATGTCCCCCATTGGAGAAACGCTCAAGGGCACTTCTATTTCTCTTCAGTCAGAGCTGTTGCCACAGTTCACAGGAGGCAGAACTGGCCCAGAGTTCCTTGCCCTAGAGAAAGTTTAATTACACAGCTAATTATATGGCTGAGTTCACTTCTTTTCACCTCCTTTTTGTTCCTCTCTAGAAGCCTGCCTGCAAAGTTCATCCTCTCTGACCTATCGCTGCACAGGCTATGACCACCCACCCCAACCCATGCCAAGCAGCAGTAATTGCTGGGCTGGGGTTAGACTGCAGAGACCTCCCAGGATGACCTAGAAAGCTGCTTTGTGAAGCTGTGCTGACCCTCATGGCAGCTAATCCATGAATAAAATGCTCAAAGGCATTTTGTGTTGGGGTATTTTCAGCTCCCTAACATGCCCTCTGGATAACGGCGTGCTGGGACCTGGTACAACAGCACAGAAGGGGAAAGCAGTCTTGGGTGGACCTGGTCTCAGCGAAGGGCTCCCCACACCTAACTGCCGAGTGACCTGCAGCAATGCTCCCCATGGTTAACCGTACAACAGACATAAGGCCACACACCTCACACACAGGGCATGTCCAGTGCCAGGGTATATTCAGACATCATCTATAGGTAACCAAAGAATGCTTTTGTTACCCCAGATTGAATTCCAATGTCTTTTTCAATTTTCAGTAACAGCTTGAACCTTCAGTGAAGAAAAACTTCTTTCTGCAAAGGCAATTTAAGAACAAACCAAGTAAAGCCTTCAAGATGTGACCAATGAAGAAATCACTAAGTTTCAGATTTTGTGACTATCTGATGAAAGCAACAAGCACAGAAGGTGCAAGGTAACATCTCATTGTCTATAAATTCAGATACTGGGGATAATAATGTTTCCTGTGGGTCTGGTGGATCCATACTGCAGCCTGCATTGATCAAAAGAAGGTCCTAAAGTAATTCCCCACCTTTCTTAGGCATTTAGCATAGATATTACCAAGTTTTGAGAAGACAGCCCCTGAATGTATGTAGATGAGCCCCCTTCCCACTGAGCCAGCATAAAAGCCTTCAAGAAAAAATGTAATTAAGTTAGACTTGTGAACGATAATGAGTTTCTATTACACCCCGCTGAGAGTAGCAGCAACATCTGAAAATTATTTTTTGCTGTCTACAACCAAGCAACAGCTCCTTTATTAGATAGAGGGATGGAGCTGATAGCTTGGACTGTTGCAATTCCAAACTTACTTTAAGACCAAACACTTGTAAAAGATGATGCTGTGGATTAAAGTTCTGTAATAATACACAGATAATGGAGCTTCACTCTAGCAGGACAGCGCTGGAAGTCTCAGAGAATGATGCAGACAAACCCTTTCCTTTCCAGCATGGTACCAGTTGTTAGCTGCTCTGTATCCTTAGTCTGGGTCTTCCATCTCCTGCAGCTACCACTGACCAGTGCCATGGGGACATGTGTAAGAAGAGGACAAGCAGCAAGACGTCCCTGGGACTGGTGCTGTACTTGCTGTAGCCTCTGGATCAAGGACTCGCTGAGCCAGGGCCCATGTCCCTCTAGGATGGGAAGCCCTTTGTGATTTTTCCTTTGTACCTGTACCCTGGAGCTCCATACCTCAGCAATCCACTGCCTGAAGCAAAACCTTCTTTGGGGTTTTCTGAACCTGGTTGGGTTTAGAAGAGGCAGAACGAACCTCTCTTCCCAATTCAAGCCACTCCTGATTTTCTCAAGGTCTGTCATAATCTCCCGTCCCCATTTCCTTTTCCAGGTTGGACTCGTTGGTCCCTGGGGAGAAGCCACTCTGTGCCCCTTGCCCAGCCTTGTTGGGCATCCTGCAGCAGGGAGCCAGAGCTGGCTGCTGGGCTCAGGGGAGATCAGCAGCGACTCACACAGTGCCATAACAACTCTTCTGTCCTGTTCTCTGTTTCTTCCTTGCTAATTCCTCACACTTCCTTCACCTATTTGATTAATCTTGAGCACCAAGCTTACACTTTCTTAGGGATTCTCTAAGATCAGCATCTCATTCCACAGGGCACTAACCTGGTCAAGGACCATCAGTGTATATACACATATGTACATATGTGTATACATATTTGTATGTATACATACACACAGTCAACACTGGGGTTTTCTTGTCCCCATATACATACTTTGTATTCAACTACATCGAATATCATCAGGTATTGTTTTACCGTTCACTATTACAAGGTCTTTATACTCAGCCCTTATTCACTTAGGAATTTTGTTGGTTTTTTTAAAGAATTAAATTGAGAAAACCCAAACAATCTGTTGGTCCTTGCAGCGCAGGAGAGGGGAGTTTTTTCCTACATAGAAGTAACAGTTTATCTTAGGAACTCAAACACACTAAGATGAAAACCTCTTGTGAATTTTATCCAAGAGAGTTCATTGCCTTAATCCTGGATAATCCATATCTAATCCTTTTTATAATCTCACTCATCTACTTGCCTCGATAGTTTTCCACAGCAGGGAGTTTGTGTTTCATAAAAGGAGTATTTTCCTCTTCCTTTTTTGAAATGAGTTTTACTATCATAGAAGTTTCTCTTCTGCAAGGGTTCTTCATCCAAACTGAAAATGATTACCTCTATTTTATGTTATACCTTGTAAAGGACAAAGGAGTTGTTTTGTTTCCCAATAGGATTTGTAATCCAGGCGGTTAATGGCTGCTACCAGCTATATTTTGAACCCAGGAATAGTCACAGACCCCTGAAACCCACAAGTATCAAACACCTACTGAATAACTACATAAAATATATTCAATATTGAATATCAGAGGAAAAGCAGTCCACAGTATCCTGTAATGATGCTTAAACAGTATATTTCAGGGCTAGCCGTGATGGCGAGAGACAAGAAATCCTGTCTTCTAGATGGTGTCATATGTGACAACGACATCTTCCAGCTGCCTTTTCCAAAACTGGGTACAAAACAAGCATCCTGAAGACTTTTTCCAAGATGCTGAGACTCAGGCTCAGTCTCTGCTAGGCAATCTGGCCCGCCTGGCCAGCCTGCCAGGGAGTCCTTCTGCCAGCCAGGACCTTCATCAGCAAGGATGCCTTCAGCCTGGGAGACTGCAGGAGGTGCAGGCAGAAGGCAGGCAAGGGCAGAGCTGCCCTTCTGCTCACACGCTCCCTGCTCCAGAGGCAGAAAGCCAAGAGAAGTCACAAATGTGGGACTTGAGAGATTTCATTTTCCAGTCACAGCACTCGCTGGTGTGGCAGACATGTTGATCTCTGGCTTAAGAATATGCTTGAATTATCTCTATTGTGCTTAAGGAAACAAGACAGATTGTGCTTTTTCTTCTTTTTTTTTTTTTTTTTTGTTTAAGTGATTCAAATAAGGCTACAGAGAAAAAGTAGCTGCTACATATCACTGCTTTCTCATCCTGCCAGAAACAAATCAGCCAGCCTTCAAACTTTTCTTAGCTACTCAGGATGAAGGGGATGTAGCATCTCCTCTGAAGTAAATAATGTGAACCCGGCAAATATTCAAGGCAGGTGTAATACGCAAAACACAGTATTAAACTGAATAACCTCTTAACGATCAAAGAACTGGAACCAAATCCACACTCTGCAAACAACATGCCAAAAATGAACTGCAAACTATATACCAAGATGGATAACAACTAAGTGAAATAGGCAGATTTGTCACCAGGATGCAGGTGGTGCAGCTGGTTGGTGTTGCTCCAGGAGCCTACAAATTGTAACCCTTAGTAATCACTGAAGAAATCCTACCTTTCATTAAATGGAGCATCCTCACTTGAAATTCAAATTTCTGTGCTCAGCTACCCAATTTCTCATTTTATTATGAATTTCAGAAAGAGCTCATCTGCCTCCAAACCCTGCATGCAATTTCCAAACCACAGGCCAATTACACGTGGCTAACAAACATGATGCTGGCTTGTGCTAATGAAGAATCTGATCCGCACCATCGGTACCGGGGAGCCTTCTCACCCAGTACATATAGCACCTCCCTGAAAATCCCTGAAGTTCTTTCAAGTTGCTGCTAATAAAAGAAGGTTCCTAGCGCTGCTAGATCTTAAATACAAGCAGATCACTTCATAAAATCATTTATGTTGGAAAAGACTTCTAGGATCATCTAGTCCAACCTTCATCCCAACATCTCCCTGACCACCAGACCATGTCCCAAAGCACCACATCTACTTTTTTTTTCAACACCGCCAGGGGTGGTGACTCCACCACTGCCCTGGGCAGCCTGTTCCAATGGCTATCCACTCTCTCAGTAAAGAACTTCTTCCTAATATCCAATCTAAACCTCCCCTGGCTCAACTTGAGGCCATTACGTCTTGTCCTGTCATTAGTTATTTGGGAGAAGAGACCAACACCAGCCTCACTACAGCCTCCCTTCAGGTAGTTGTAGAGAGCCATGAGGTCTCCCCTTAGCCTCCTCTTCTCCAAGCTAAACAATCCCAGTTCCCTCAGGCGCTCCTCATATGACATATTCTCTAGAGCCCTTACCAGCTTCATTGCCCTTCTCTGCACCCTCTCCAGCACCTCAATGTCCCTCCCATACTGTGGCACCTAAAACTGGACACAATACTCAAGGTGCAGTCTCACAAGTGTCAAGTACAGGGGCACGATCACCTCCCTATTCCTGCTGGTCACACCATTTCTGATACAGGCCAGGATGTCATTGGCCCTCTTGGCCACCTGGGCACACTGCTGGCTCATGCTCAGCTGTCTGTCCACGAGCACCTCCACGTTCTTTTCCACCAGGTAGCTTTCCTGCCACGCTTCCCCAAGCCTGTACCGTTGCTGCGGGTTGTTGTGACTGCAAGTGCAGGACCCAGAACTTGGCTTTGTTAAACCTCATACAATTGGCCTCAGCCCATCAGCCCAGACTATCCAGATCCCTTTGCAGAGCCTTCCTACCCTTGAGCAGATCGACACTGCTGCTGAATTTTGTGTCATTCGCAAATTTACTGAGGGAGCACTCGATCCCCTCATCCAGATTATTGATAAAGATATTAAACAAGACCAGCCCCAAAACTGAGCCCTGGGGAACCCTGCTTGTGACCAGCCACCAACTGGATTTAACTCCATTCACCATGACTGCCTGGGCTCTGCCATCCAGCCAGTTTTTAACCCAGCAAAGAGTCCACCTGTCTACACCATGAGCCACCAGCTTGTTCAACAGGATGCTGTGGGAGACAGTGTCAAATGCCTTAATTGAAGTCCATGTAGACAACACTAGCTACCTTTCCCTCATCCACTAGGCAGGTCACTTGGTCATAGAAGGAGATGAGGTTGGTTATACAGGACCTGCCCTTTGTGAACCCATGCTGGTGAAGTGCTAAGGCCTGAGGAATAGGCCCTGAACTAAAGTTGACATATGGATGAATCTCACAACCAGACACTATGACTGAAACCAGCAGAGGATTTTTCTCTGCTGGGAAATTAGTTGATTAGCTGTGAGAATAGAACAAAACAAACAGAGGTGCCTCCTTCTCTTTGAGTTTCTTCCCAGTCTTGGCTGTCCTTGGACGGAACTCAACAAGGAGGAAAAATAACAGGGGTCCCGCTTTTGAAGTTATTTTTGAGGATTGCTTTGAATTGTTTATCCAACAGTATAAAAGCTGGTTCTGCTTGTAGTGAACTTGGAGGAGAAGCTGACCTGTGGGTGGACGCACCACGCAGAGTTTTTCCAAGGCCCCTCCCCGCCGACTGCTCGCTGCAACCAGGATTCCTCAGCAACAGTGGGACAGAACAAGTATATTGGTTGGGACAAGGGTAATGGATTTGATTGCTTATCCTTTTGGAGTCCGTTATAGTTCAGCCATGTACCTTTGTGGAATGTGCCTTGTACCTTTGTGGAATGTACCATGTACTGCTGGTACACCTCTCTGGTATTTGCCAGGGTGGTATATGTATGGCTATGGTGATATCTGGGATATGATTAATCTCCCCCTCGATTGTTGAGGTGATCTCCTGGTTTCTTTTCCCTTCTATTATTGGGTTTGTAGTTAAGTTCGTTTTTCCTTTTGTTATGTCACCTGCTGTGAGTGGGTTTCTTTCTTCTATTGCCACCCATGTAGTGTCATTTCTGCACCCCATGGGGATAGATAATAAAATCTCTATCTGCTTATGCATCTGCCTCCTGATGGTGGTGGCATTTTTTGTGCTGGGCTGGGTAATTGGCAAAACAGATGGCTAGGCCTGATCCGCCAGTTGTCCCGCACTTGCTGTGTGAGCACATCCGAGATGAACTTCTCCATAATCTTCTCCAGTACCGAGGTCAGGCCAACAAGCCTGTATTTCCCCATATCGTCCTTCCTACCCTTCTTGTAGATGGGAGACACATTGGCAAGTTTCCAGTCATCCAGGACCTCCCCTGTTGACCAGGATCACTGATAAATTATGGACACTGGCTTGGCAAGTTCCTCTGCCAGCTCCCTCAGCACTCTTGGGTGGAGCACTGCTCAGCGCTAGTCAGACTGCACTTTGAGTACTGTGCTCAGTTTTGGTCCCCGCCATGAGGATGATCAGAGGACTAGAAGGACCTGATGACTGAAGGATTAATTTGTAAAGATACAATATTGTTTTTTCTGCCTTTATAAGCTAATTATTTAATTTTTTAAAATCTAATTTTACCTTAAATAGAGCTCTGGGCCTTCTAACAACAGCTTTTTTTATTATAGTGTTTTCATTCACAAAAATGAAGCTTGTCTTTCTACATATTATAATCAGGTCTCTCTTTCTGCATAAATTGTCCATAAAATTACACTAATAATTTCTATTATATGCAGAATATGTCTTTAGGGAGACATGGTCCAAATATAAAATTCTCACTTTGGAATACTCTAAAATAAGCCTTACTAGTCTTTCTTTTTGCTTAAAATAAAAGCAAACCCCCTCTGCTATATTTAGATGTGTGCTACTTTATTTATCAGACAGTAAAAGCAAGAACAAATTGTGGAAGAACATTTCAAAAGATTGTGGTTTTTGTCAGGCAGAATTGGAAATTAAGAAGTTCTGATTCAGAACAGGGAACAGAAGTACAGACAGGCTTCAGAAGTTCAAGAAGTAACCTCCTAGGAACAAAAGCAGGCTATGCAGAATTTGTTGCCCATCACTGAGTTGACTGAAATCTGTTCTGAAAGCAAGGACCTGCCTGAAATGAAACAGTGGAATGTGAGTTGTATAAAAGCCCCTTTCTTTCCCCTTTTCTATTTATAGTCTTTTATACTACTAGATGAAAAAGGTCTAGGAAGTAATCTCAAGGACTAGGACCCATTTTTCCATTAGTTAAACATTAGTGCAATTCTTGCCTCTGTTTTGAACCACTGCATCCACCTCCCTCCAAAAGAGAAAAAGTCCTAAGCAATACAAACATAAATTATTTGCCTTTAGATCTACAGATTGGTGTCTTATCCCCTTTTGTTTAGTGCTGAGATAGCTTGTTTTGTGGTGAACTTTGTTTGTTTGTGGCTTTTTAATCTGTTTTGTTGTATGCTTTTTTGTAGTTTTGTTTGTTTCTTTGTTATGTTTTTTGTTTGGTCTGGGTTTGTTTGTTTTTTAAAGTCCTTTGACCTTTTTTCAGGGAGCCCTTTGAGAAGAGAAGGGGTAGGTATATCCACCTTTGATCTTTAGCCATTTTGGTGTCTAGGGATCTCTTAACAGAGAGACTATGAACAAATCTGTGAAATGGGTTCAGAATCACTAGTTGTCTAACAGCATGGAAGTCGGTAACAAATGCGAAGTAAATATAGTGCAAAAGTTCAAAGGAGTTTTATGCGAGCTAGATCACATCCAAAAGGAGTATAACCATAATGGGGTAACATTTTGTCTTACAGAATCATCATTTACAAGTTCAGAAGCACATTTTTAACCCAGCTAGAAACTGAGTAGTGCAAACATTAAGCATTAGGATTTAAGAAAAAAATAGAATCTAAGGCAGATATCTAAGAAATAGAATTGGTTAAAAATTCTATGGAGTTTACCAGAGCTCTATCATACTGGACTAATATGATATGTTTCCATGATAAGAAAATGTATTTCTAGCTGCAGGAAATGTGGTAGATCACTTACTCCTCCAAGACAGTAAAATATTTGCTATAATGTTACACGGGACTGGAAAATATAAGAATTAATGGACAGCTTGCAGATTGATTCGTGGATACCACATAGGAAGATAGAAACAGGTAATACTGAAAGGAGAAATCTAAGTCTGAAGTGAAATAACTAGTAAAAATGACAGGCATTTTACTTGAATTACATTGGAATAAAAATTGGATATGTGCTAATGAAATTTGCACCTGAGACAGGCTTGAAACTCATTGGCAATACTTCTCAATACAGAAGATTGAGATACCACATATAAAGAACTTTATAAACATGAGTGAAGGAGGTAGAAATCAATGCAACAATGCAGGTAGTAAAATCAGTGACCAAGGGACTAATTAAAAAAATGTCTGATACAAACTGGACCTTATTATTAGGTAACTACTGGGAAGGGAACTTGTCTAGCTGTAGTAATTTCATCACACTGTGACAAAAAGGTCAATTCAGGAATGAGGTAATCATCTACAATCCTTTTTATTCTAACAAGGTAGTTTAAACAGCTGGGAATGTTACCTCTGCTCAAAGTCTTATTGGACTTTTCTGTAGAATATAGTATATAGTTTTAGTCATACATGGTTCAAGAAGGATGAACTTAAACATAGTACAGAGAAAGATTAATAGGATGAAATGGAATTTTACAAACAGAAAATAAAATAATTTGGCTTGTTCAATACAGAAAAACAAATTTTAAGAGACAATGGGATGGCTATCTGCAGCTATATAAAAATACTGTTTGAACTGAAGGACAACTTTCATACAAAAAATAAATCAGGTAAAACCCACTTTTTTTTCATTAGAGATTATAGAATCATGGAATGTTTCAAGATGGAAGGGACTCTAGAGGTCATCTAGTCCAACCTTCCTACACAAGTAGGGACATCTACCTAGGTCAGGTTGCTCAGAGCCTCATCGAGCCTGACCTTGA